>BQKN01067241.1:439779-465361 GCA_022839385.1 Asparagus kiusianus
ATATATATATATATATATATATGAAAACCTTGATGATTATAACCAATAGTTGGGCTTCAAGAAATAGATTAACTTTACACTGTAGTTTGCTATTTGTAGTATTGCTCGTAATATCATTACTTTTCCTCTTTATCTTATTATTTACGATTTTCTGATGTCAGTTCTTTTTGGCTAATCACTCAATTGGCTATATTTAGTTTTTATAATATTAGAGGTTAAAATATACTCTTCTCTTTAAATAGCGTTGGCATGATTTTCTTAAAAAATATATACACATAATAGCAATAGTAGATACTTCAGTTCAACACAAATATTGGCTTAAAGCTATTTAGAGTGATGTCCTTTCTATGCTAGAATTGTGATATAGTTGTTTATGCTCAATATCAAACAGCCAATTAATCCAGGAGATGATGGTTGCAGGGTGATGAAGGATGATAAAGGGCCCGCTCCCTTCTTCGATTTTATGTCTGATTCTTGAACTAGGATATACGGATCCGCTATAAAGACCAAAAGAACAAACCCGTAAGAGGGCGGGGACTAGTTCCCCCGTAGCACCTCCGACGGTCAAGTCAGCTGATGAACTTAAGCTTGAGCGGAGTTTAGAACTGTATGTTCTTATGCTATGTGCATTAGAGATCATCATCTCTCAGTTTAGATCAGGAGGAAGATTTAAATTGATCAGAGAGTTTTTGTTAGGTTAGATTAGGTTAACTTCGGTTTTGTTTTTCTGATAGTGAGCAACCTCCATATATAGAGTGGATGTCCATGGCAGATTGATTATTTCAGGCATACAGAATGACGGTGACAAAGTGTGAGCTGAAAAGTGAGTCATCCCTCGTTCTACAGGTGTCGGCTGACGACTGGAGGGGAAGTTATTTCAGCATGGGAGATGGTGTCTCCGCGATGTCCGGGAAGTGGCTTGTGAGTGTGACAGAAGTCACTGGGCATATTGAGTCGTCCCTCGCTTTACAGATGTCGGTTGGCGACTGGAGGGGGAGTTATTTCAGCATAGAGATGGTGTCTTCGTATTTTCTAGGAAGTGATTTGAGCTGACAAGTCATAGAGACCTATCACGTCAAAGTCTGGATAAGGCTTGTCCGAGGTGGACTAAGATGTTGACATATGCTCTAGGGGAGAGGCTTGAGGCTGGGGCCAATTTCTCAACTTAGTCGACAGCAGGGAATATCCTTCCAGTCGTTTCTGAGAAATGCCTAGTGAGTGATCGAGTGCCCTAAGTTGGGTCATCTTCGATGATAGGGTCGACCGACATTGCCTTTCGCATCGACTCAGGAGTGTCGGCCTGTTCGACTGGTTGAAATATCATCTTGCCATAGCTAAGAACCGTCTTTCGAGTCGATGTAAAGATGTCGACTCGTCTGGGAGGTCAAGATCTCTTGTGTCGACTCATATCACATTTCATATCGACACCAGAGTGTCGGCTTGATAAGTCGGCGGAGCCGAGGATTCTATGATTGTGCCTTGGGTTTATTCCTGATAAGATACCAATGGCTTGAAATTCGATTGAAGAGTTGAATGCATAGAACTCTTGAGAGTTGACTAGGGCTCTTATTATATTATTTTGTAAATATTGTATCTTGGGCGAGTGAATACCATAACAATAGTGATTGCACAGTCCAAAAGTCAAAGAAAGAAGATTAAATAAATAGTAATTTAATATGTCAAATTAACAACTAATTTATAAAATATACATGAGCAGTGTAAATAGCTATAGAAAGTAAGGTATATATCTTCATAAAAATTTTATAGTGAGTGACCGATTACAATCATCCTAATTCAAGCATAAATAAATATTATTTTAGTTACTAATTTGATACGCGTAATTATGGAATAAATCTCAAGCAAAAAATAGGAATGGAGATTGTATTATTCTATAGGTAAATAAATAAATGTTATTAGAGCTCCTCTTTATATTAAATTTAAAAGTAATAATTTAAATTATTAAGAATCAAATATTAGCTCATGTGAGAAAGTAAAATAATCTATTGTCTATATACATATATAGTCAATCAATCAAATATATTAAAATCATGATGATCAAAGTCAAAATTATATGGTAGGTTCACATTAAATATAATGTATAAAAATAGTATATTAAAGTCAAATTTTATTTAACTACTATATAGATTGTCTGAAATTTTTTGCATATATAAACTATACTATCTAGGAATAGTGATGTGAACACTTAACTATGGCCTAATAATTTTAAGAACGACTTACTCTTTAATATCATCATTAATTGACGTATCTATGCATTACACTAAAAACACAATAAAATTTTAGAAAAGTACAAAATAAATACCTTCAAAAGTTTTAAAAATTGTAAAAAAAAAACACCCTAAAATTTTATAATTTACAAATACACAGAACTATTAAACATTACATTGAAATCAAGGAGTTATAAAGAATCATTAAAAAATTTCAAACTTTGGAGGGGTAATTTGCAACATACTAAATTTTAAGGGTTTTTTTATAAAATTTAAAATTAATAGATTTTTATTTAATTATGTTCTTTTCAAAAAAATTAAGGATAATATTGATCATGGAATGTTTTTACTATACCTATTTTTTTAAAGGGTGTATGATACTTTTTACAATATTTTAATTTCATGGGGGTTGTTAGTAATTTTGCATATTCATTTTAGTGTCTATAGGTTAGAAATTCTCATGGTTTTTTGTAAATTATGAATTTTAGGGGACTTAAAGGCCTTTTTTACAGATTGTAATTGTTTATAGACTATTTATAATTCCTATGCTTTTAATTTACTAATGAGTTTGAAATTCTCAATGTGTTTTTTGTAAATTTTGAATTTTAAGGGTTTGTTTATAATTTTTAAAACTTTAAGGGTGTTTTCTATAAATTATGAATTATGTAGGGGATATTTGTAATTCCTATATTACCAATGCTGTTAGGTTGGAAATTATTAGGATTTTTATAAATTTTACATTAACGATGGTTTTATTTTATAATTTATAAAAAGTTTAGAGTATTTATTGTAAATTTTATAAATATTCGGGTATTGGTTGTGTTATTTGTAGATTTTTAGTGTGTTTATTGGTTTGACATTTTAAGGTGTTTTTTTATAAATTTTAAATTTTGGGGTGTTTTTGTAATTTTTAAAATTTAAAAAATATTTTCTCTAAAGTTAAAAAACTTTTATTTTCTAGCTAGCATATATTTTTCAGATTTCTCATTGAATTAAAATAAAAAAAATTTATAATTTTTAAGATTATTTAATAAAAATTTGAATTTGTAGTTGTGTTTTTGCAATTTAAAAAACTTAGAGAATATATTTTACAAAGTCCAAAAAGTTTTAAGTGCTAGGTAGTATATGTTTTTTTAGATTTCTTTGCGAACTGAAATAAGTAAAGGATTTGAATTATATAAAACGTATCTCTTTTATCCAATGACATGTTAAGTCTAATTATGAATAGAATAAACCATTTAGTTACCAATTCATAGAAGATAGGATAATTAGAATAGATTAGGAGAACAATGTAATATTCAAAAAGGTTAAAGGTAATATTGACCATGAAAAGATTTTCCCAAACTCGTACTTTTAAAGAGATGATGATTGTTCGTTTTGATAATTAAATTATAAATAACTTGTTTTTTTAATTAAATTTTTAAATAGGTTGATTTTAAAATTTTGTCCTTCTTTTAAAATTCAACAGATATTTAATAATGTGATTGTTGCAATTATGCTGAACGTCTGGTTATCCTCGTGCTGCGCTATTTATATGATGATTTACTTTTATTTTCTGGACAAATTTTGAAAAGCAACCCATTTCCAAAAATAATTAAAAAAAACGATATCTTTGAAACTTATTTGTCAAAAACAACCCAGTTTTAGCCAGTTGGCTGAAACCGTGTCGTTTTTGGCCAAAAAAAAAAAACCAAAAACTTCACGGGACTTTTGTTATGGACTTCAAGTCCCGTGAAGTTTTGTTATGTAAAAAATTTCAAGGGACTTGAAACCCCGTGAAGTTTGATACTTTTTTCACAAAAAACTTCTCAGTTTCAGCGAGTTGATTGAAACTGGATTGCTTTTGGCAAGTAAGTTTCAAATGGATCGTTTTTGATGAATAAGTTTGAAAATGAGTTGGTTTTCAAAATTTGTCTATTTTCTTGTTATTGCACGAAATAGAAATAGCAGGGATATATGATACGCAGAGCATAAGAAACTGAAATCTTGGTACCTGACCAGTTCCATAGTTTATTATGGGACAAATTTTTAAAAAGAACCCTTTTACAAATTTAATGGGAAAAAACGACCCTCTCACACAAAAAACATCAAAACCGACCGTTTCGGGTCGATCTTGCTGCGAAATGTGACCCCTTCCCCTCAAACACCCCCCTGAATATAAAATTGAATCTCACCTTAGAAGTAGCAGCTAGCGCCGTCACCCTTGCGTCCAAAGCGTCCGCCTCGGCGTCCGCCGCCGATCTCACGATGATGAACGCCCCGCCGTCGATTCCGCTCGACATCGGGTAGAGGACGATGGAATAGATCGTCGTTGCCACTGCCGCGTCGACCGTGTGCCCTCCAGTGCGCCATAAAACGCCCCCGCTTCCTTCAATACAATCCCGACCACGCTGTCGTCCTCCACCGCGCCCTCCACCCTCCCCTCCTTATAAACGTACCACCTCGCCGCCACCAAATACACCCCCAGGTTCACCAGGCACAGCGCCGTCAGCAGCCAGTAGAACTTATCCAGCCTCCCCTCATTCAAGTCATCCGCCAGCCAGTCTGTCACCCTGTTCATCACGCTCATGAGCCCCAAGCTCAGGAAGAACTCCAGCGACAAGGTGCTCAGGAAGAAGCCCGTGCTCATGGTCTTCATCCCCTTCGGGCACTTGCGCAGGAAGAAATCGAGCTGCCCAACGTAGGTGAACGCCTCCCCGGAGCCGACCAGGAAGAACTGAGGGATCAGCCAGAAGATCGCCAACTGTCTGTTGTGGCCGACCCGGCTGTGGAGGCACTTGAGCTCGATCCGGGCGGCGTCGGCCATGGCGAGGCAGGAGAGGGAGAGGTTGAGGCCGATACGCTGGAGGGGGAGAGGGGGGAGGAGCGGGAGGATGGTGTGGTCGTAAAAGTGGATGGTGAGGAGGATGGAGGCGACGAAGAAGACGATGAGGGAGCCGGAGGGGATGGAGAATGAGGGGGTGACGCCGCCGCGGTCCATGAGGGTCGCCTGGGAGAGTGGGGGTGAGACAACGGAGTGTGGTCGGTTTGAGGGGAGAGGGGGATGAATATACCAAATGGACGGGACTAGCAGTTCGTCCAGGTCGATTTTGCTGTTTTTTGTGTGAGATGGTCGTTTTTGCCCATTAAATTTATAAAAAGGTTGTTTTAAAAAATTTGTCCTTTATTATGTGCCTACAGCTTCGGTGCTCCATAAAGATTTGTTGGAGCACCGATGGCATATCTGTAATTAATTTCCTTAAAAATAGCTCTCACATTTTTAGGTGGATAGATTTGGCGGTTAGGAGGTGTTCCACACCTAAAATTGTAATTAACTATAGGTAAAAATGTTATTTTAGGAAATACAATTTAGAAGAAAACCAGAATTTATGATTAGTTAGAATTCTCCAATTCACGTTATAATTTTTTACCGCCTTATCAAGGCACGCTCCTCTTTGCTGTAGAAAAAAAAAACTATTTTGGAGAAGACGCTCACGCCGCTCCGCACTCGATCGCCGTCTCCGAAAAATCTCGTGAAGGCCATGAAAGGTAAGTCTTTTGCACTTATAAAAAATGTTAATTATATAATATGATCTAAACATCGCTGATATGTTGCTATGTTTTCCATCGCTGCCATGAAAGGCCAATTTTTCCATCAGAGACTTAACTCAAAAATATGGGTAAAATATACGGACATTGTTGCTATGTTTTTGAAATTTACACAAGTTTATTGAATCCTATCACTCATATCATATTTTTATTATTTGATATTCAACTTTATAGATGGAGTTTTTGTTGTTAGGTGATGATTCAGGAATTTAGTAGTCAATTGTACAATTCCAAAAGTCTTTTTGAGGTACAAAGAGCTTGGTTTGACTAGTGATTTTCTTGATAAGATTTTGGCTTTCATTGTCATCATTTTTGTTTCGTGACCAAGTCAGAGGTTCATTTGTGGAGTTATTTGTTTTGTTTGTATACAGAAAACATTGTGAATAAAGACTGTGGCTGATATCAGGTTTCTCAGGGGAATTACGGTTTTCTTCGGAAAGAAAAATAATTTAATCTTAAAGTTTAAATCTCAGCATATTCAATGATGGAAGTCCATGAAAAACTTAAAAATAATTGTGCTCTAAGTTTATAACAAGGTTTATAAATTTATGAAACCTCTTTATTTCTGTCTTCCTTCTTTAAAGTTCATATTTTTCTTTCAGAACTATATAAAAAACTCCATGGGAAAATTGTGGCCAGTTTTATTTTTAAAGTTTGACCCATGACCTTCACCATACAAAAATAGAGGCTAAATATTAAAGTGATTTATTTAGGAGTTAGAATTTTATTTTTCTTGTACTTATTTTTTATATTTAATTGAAATGCAGAAAATGTCAGAGAAGAGTCTATTGGTATTTATTGCAATCCAACAAAAATGTTCAATATCGTAAGCGGCTTAACAGATGTACAAAAACAAGCGATAGTGGATATGGGTTTGGGAGGTATTTTATATATTCCTGATATAAGAATGCGTCGTTGCCTTTGTTATTGGTTAATGATTAAGGTAAATATAGAAACACGTACAATCAAAATAAGAGATTGTGAGGTGTCACTTTCAGAGAAGGATGTCGTTTACTTGATGGGATTACGTGCTGAAGGTGATATTGTTATGCTTTGCAATGAAAGTGTTGACCCAGACATTTTGAAATATTATGTTGAACCATTCACGAAGAAAATTACAATCAGACACCTTAAAAATTGTATTAGCTCATCTGATGGAGCAGACGATCATTTTAAGAGATCTTTCGTGCTTCTATTACTGGGACTTGTGCTAACTCCTATAAATGATAAGGACTATATACCCCAATATTATCTAAACATTCTGGTTGATGTCAAAAAAATATCTTCATACAATTGGGCTAGATTCACTCTTGACTTTTTATTTTCAAGCATTACAAGTCAGAGGAAAAAAATGCGAAGTACGTAAATGGGTGTATGCTTCTGTTACAGGTAAATTCTTTAATTTAAGTGAGCTAATATTTTTATTTTTACTATTTTATCTCATAATAACTATATATGCTTGTCATTTATATTAGCTATGGTATTATGAGCACTTCAGATTTCCGGGTAATGACTTTGATTACAATGCTAAAAGTCTTCCAATAATGGCACATTGGACCGAGAAGCGATGTGCATCAAGAGAGAACTATGAAAATTTATTTGGTCGCGCTGATAACAAAATGTATCATGAATTACAGAAAAAAAGGTAGATGATTAGTTTGTTTTTGGATTAATTTATATTATTAAACCCAAATGTGCATTATTAATGTTCTTTCTTACAGCTAGTAGTACTATTTGATTTAGCAATGCCTTACATGCAACAAGAAACAACTCAGGCTTCAGAAGGACAGCATGCAACAACATCCAACCAAAATGTATGTGAGGTTTAATTATTGATTCTTTATTTAGATTTAATCTAGCTTGGTACCCACTTAATCTTCCTATTATATTTAATTGTATCTTTGTAAACATGTTTTTAGGAACATTATGCTACTTTTGAAAATAAATCCAATGGTCAAGCTGGTCAAAACTTGAGGCCAAATCATGAAGAAGAAAAAGAAGAGGTGAAGGAGGAGAAGGAAAAAGTCGATGAGGACGAGGAAAATAATGAGGTTTCAAATGAAATATTTGATGACATGGACAAACATATGCTATCATTTCATATGGCTTCTGTTGAACGGAGTGTGCATTGCTTAGAAAATAATATTAAAAAAAGTATGCTTGAAATTACACAAGCTATCTTCGAGATGAGAGATGATGTTTCCACACTCAAATCTGACATCAGAGAAAGCAAATTATATTCAAAGGTTAAAATTTTGGTTATGCATTATATTACTTGTAAACTTCTTTTTTACACATATCCTAACTTGATTTTTTATCACCTCTGTTTCTAGAATCATATGCAGACAATTGAAGAAAAATTATGCAATATTTGCATTAGTCTTAAAGGAGAATCATTTGAAAAAGAAAGGAGAAATCCACCTAGCCATGATAGTAACGTCGGAGCAAATAGTGTTCATGTAGATTTAAATATGGAACCTCCTACTATGGATTCAGAATGGATGAATGGTGAGACTTATGTATCACCTCATCATGAGCAAAGGGAAAGCAGCAAGAAGCCTCAAGCTACATTAGAAAATATGAAACCATTAAGAAGTGTACAGAAAAAAATGTTTGCACAAAAAAAATCTAAGGAAGTTGAGGATACTATCAACATGTGCCAACGTAATAAACATTCACATGAAGAGAATATCATATCTGCTTTTCAAGGAGCAGAAAAAGAAGATCCTGACTTACTACCTCCAGGACTTACACAAGATGAAGTTATTGCTATAACTTATTACAAGGCATATGTAAGTAAAGGAGAGAAAAATAAGTCTTTTGTTCAAATAGGTGATATCATTCTCGCTGGAGAATATTTGAAGCCTTTGCTTGCAAGTGGAAACTTTGGAACTGATGCATGGTTATCAAATGAGGTACTTATTCTTTATTCTATATAAAATCAAATGCATTTTTAGTAATCATAAAGTAATTCTTTGCATTTTGACTTTGGTTTGGTGAATGTAAATAGTAACTTGGTGATTTAAAATTATATTTTTCAGATAATTGATGCATATACATATTTGCTTAGACTATGAAGCAGTAATCAGAACTTCGACAACAATAAGATTAGCTATCAATCATGCTTCGCGTATGGCTTGCTTCAAAGAAATGTGCAACAAGG
The DNA here is from genome assembly GCA_022839385.1 of Asparagus kiusianus. Lineage (NCBI taxonomy): Eukaryota > Viridiplantae > Streptophyta > Magnoliopsida > Asparagales > Asparagaceae > Asparagus > Asparagus kiusianus. The sequence goes on from BQKN01067241.1 coordinate 448,756, forward strand.
AGTAACATCATCATTTCATAATATAAAAACATGTGCTAATGATGTTCGTGAAATAATATCATCTGATATGGTATATTTACTATGATGTTTATATTCCCTACAAAGTTTCTCAAATATTCCAGTTGATAACTCTATGACTAAGTCTTTTTAATTATCCATGTTTTTATAGGTGTTTTTCCCTACAAATAGTGAAGGAAATCATTGGTATGTTGTTGTTATGCTCCCTCAAATTAGGAAGTTCCAAATCCTAAACTCGATGCTTGGTGGAATGGTTGAATCACAATACAAGACAGCTAGCATGTTTTTTGTAAGTACATACTAAATACTCACATTCATTATTTTGAATTAATTCGTTTGGCCAGTGTCTCTTTTGATATCTTATAGATGCAAGGAATCCAAGCATGTATTGAAGTTGCTAAATTACAATCCCCTGAGATGGCCGCATTCTTAAGACATGTAGATATTACTACTTGGGATTGGACTATAGTTCAGGATATGCCGCAACAAATTAATTCGTAAGACATTCCATAAAATTTTCTTCAATTCCATATTTTATGATCCTATAATGAACATAGTTACATTTTGTTTTTTTTATGAACTTGAACTATTAGGATTGATTTTGGACTTTATACATTAAAGTTTATGGAATATTGGGATGGAAGTCATATGAGAGTTGATATAAACCCGGTATGTACATGTATGAAAGCTAAATATTGTCACCTCGTGTACTATATTTACTTGTGATTGCTAATTTTAATGGTTTGTTTGTTGTCTAGGCCTACATTAAAAGGTTCCGTAGAACTTTGATTGCTGAATTCATTCTATCCGAGTGGAACCAATGTGAAGATATAAAGAAAGAGATCAAACTTATATCAAATGCTAAAGCAACGAGTTGACTGAACATGTTTTGTTGGATTTGTATTAGGTGATCTGTTGCTAGTGATTTGAACTCAAAATGCCTAGCTTTGTAAAGGTTCACATGTTTGCTTTTTGCTTGTGCCTTGTCTGCTGATTATTGTCTTTATGACATCCAATTGTTACTATGTGTTTAATATAATTTGAATTGTTGAAAAGGTGTTGAGTTATATTAATGAACTCTCTATGACAGCAACTATATTCTTCTTAATATCATCAGAGCATCTATTTAATCTCATTTCCACTACAACAAATGCTACATGAATATTAAAACATGTCTTTCAACAGAAATAAGACAACGAAAAATATTAATCCCAATATATTTTTTCCCCTCAAAATATAGATATCATTAGAAGAAAGAAATTACATGGTTTCACCATTCTTATTGAGAGCGACCAGTTTCTAAAGTGAGGCATCCCTCACTCATACAAAAGGGACTAAGAAACAAAAATACTATTACAAAAGACTTGTGAATCTCATGAAATTCCGCCACTACAACATTATCCTGGGAACAAATCTCCTTGGGAGGAGTTTCAGGAACCCTAACAGCATGCCCACTTCTCAACATATCAGCTGGGTCAGTCAAAACAAACTTTGTGCAAACATCAAGAGTAGGCCAATGCCATACAACTCCCCTGCTACAGTGATTTTTGTTATGCTAAACCGCCATTACTACCAAGAGAAACCAATACTTGCTACAGTAATTTCCAAAAATCACCACAGTCATTTCCAGCAAACTAATTTCCAGCTACAAAACCATGTCCAACAAGACCATGACCAGCAAAACAGGCTCCCAGAAAACATGTCCCAAGTCCAGGACATTGAAAACAAATCCAAGAAAACACAAGGAGCACCTGGAAGCTCCTTTTTCCAAGAGAAGAAAACCAAAAGCCATATGCCAGGAAATAGCAAATTATACATACCCGATTGCATATATGCGACTTCAGAACCAACCAATTCATATTGAATTACATAATATGCAAGTCTCCAGGAAGATGAACATCACCCATCCCCCAATCTCCACCAAAAGGAACTTGATGACAAATCGTCCAACCACTACCGTAGCGGGAGAGAAGGCCACCAGCCAGTTGAAAAGCATGTGATTGTAACCTTTGATGAAAAGAGTCCGTGACTTTCCAAGCATCTGAGAATAAGAAGAATTCACATTCAGATACAATTTTTGTACCTATTTAAACAGAACCAGTTTCATGCACTAAAGCATAATGCATGTCGAAGTCCTACAAACTTGCATCCTATGTTGATGCCGGTTTCTTTCTTGAACGCTGCCGAAATAATATGAAGCAAGCAATAAAGCATACAACTAAAAGAAAGAATAGAATCAGAAGAAAGAAGAATAAGAAGCTCCAAATACCTGTACTCAAGAATCTTATCACCCTCAACCACAACAACAAAGTGCTTATTGTAACGGACCAATGCCAATGGTGACTACGCAAGCACACAAGGTGAGGAGCCAACCACCAGACCTGGTATTACTCAAAATATATATTAGGATACTATTCCGCTGCAAAATTACGCACAAAACCCATAATAAATCCATAGTTACCATGAATACCAAATATTTGCACTGCTACCTCTCCATGATTAAACACACAGCTCTTTAATTTCAAAAAAAAAAAAAAAAAAAGACATAAAGCACGACTAGAAAATTAATGGCATTGATACACGCAATTTTACAATGCTAGCTAACTAGCTCCAAACACAGACCATGACAATCAACTGAGTCATGTGAATTCATAGGTGCAAGCGCACGCAACGGTCCAGAATGCAAAGCAAAGAAAATCCAAGAAGCAAAGCAAAGCACCAAGGAATAATATCTGTGCCTCTGATTCTAATGGTCTCCGTTCATGTCTATTTGATTATAAGCAACACATAATTGAAAAAAAATGAAAAGAGAAGTAATAGAAAATTTATACGGATGCCTTACAAAAGGGAAAGGAAAGGTCAATGGTTCTGCAACTCCATCATCAATACCATCTTCATACTCCTAATTAAAAACTATTCCCCTCAAACTACCCTCACACTACAAGAGAGAATGTGTAGGGTATATCCTCTTCAATTCCTATCGAAATTGATGAGGAGCCCACACTTCTTTCCCTTGCATTGTTAGAGTAGTTTGGGAGAGTGTAGTCTAGCTAGCATTATTCCAAACACAAAAAACAGAGTGCAGAAATTGTCCAGGTACAGAAGATGAAATAACCATTCGACTTAGTACTTTAGCTGACAGCATCATCTACAAGCAATTCGTACATCAATAACAATCCTCTCTTCCAAATCTCTTAGGGCCACCTCATTAGCCTTTTCTCTCCAGTTATCTCTTAATCTACCCATTTCGCTCTGTTAATTCACAAATACCAATCTTGTTTCACTGCCTTCCACATTCACAAATACCAATCTTGTAATCTTTGTTGAAAAGAGTCCGTGACTTTCCAAGCATCTGGGAATAAGAAACATTCACATTCAGATACAATAATAAGCCATAAGATAAACCATAAGTATGTATAATAATATTACATGCCTAGAATGTGCAAAGTTTTCAAGATAAAGTTGTTTCCAATCAATGCAGGTTGTTGTCTTCTTGTGACCATATTATATCAGATGGGAAATATCGCCTGTAATTGACAAAACTTAATTATTTTTTACAATTTAGATAAGAGAATATGCACAAAAATGTAATGATCATAATCTTATTAGAATTACCCAGTGTCGTTATTCACATCTTGTTTGTCAACGTTGTTTACTGAAATACTTGGACAGCTCCGAATATTATGACCTTGTTGGTTGCACATGCCACAGCGGTTAGTTCGCTTTTCACTGTATGCCTTCAATCTTTTTCTAGGTGCACCCTTCGTCTTTGCTCGGATGGGATCTAGCACGATTGTTGTATCTCCATCCTCATCTACATTTATCTCACATGTTCCATCATCTGAGTTATAATCATTATATGCTTCATATTTTTTTTCCTTCAGTTTAAATGATGCTAATTTGCTATTAAGAAAATTCATAAGCTCAGAAAATTGATCTTCGGACTTAGCTGCCTTATAACACACTTGTTTTGCTAGTTTCAGCAATTTTTGGTTTCTAATTGCATGATCTGAGACTTCATTCACTGTGCCATGTCTATCAGAAGCAAATCCAGCTTTAACATTTTTAGTCCATCGTGGCCAAATACAACACTCCGGAAATGATGTAATATTTAGATATTTCATTAAGGAAAACATATGACTGCACGGTGTTCCTTTTGTTTCTAGTTGCAAGCATTCACATGCTAACTTGACTAACTTTCCACTTTCCCATTTACAACAAACTATTGTGCGCACCTCTGGATTTGAGTCAATTGCGATAACAAAGTTGTGAAGTCCGTCCACAATGTTGTGCCCTACGATACAATAATTTTCTCCTTTTTGCATGTCAATTTGAATTAGATCAAAAATAGCAGGTGTATAAACATTAGCAACATATAACTCTAATTTTCTTGTACAAGTTCTCGGATATGGAGTAAATTGGGAGGCTTTAGAGTCATCTGCTGCCTCGTTTCGGCGAGCACCTGATACACATCTATCATAGTGATGAATCATATCAACAAGAGTCATGCCATAGTTGAGATATTTGTGCAGAATAGAATTTATACTTTCACTGCGTTGTGTGCTTCTAAGACCTAAAAAAGTATGCCCATGTAAGTAGGTAGCAGCCTATAAATATTTTTTTTCATACATTCTTAGTAGCCATTTTTTCTCTTTATTACCCATCTTATTAGCAAGAAGCTCTTTCCACTTATTTTCAAACACTTCAGCTGTATATTTTCTTGAAATAAGGTCTTGAAAGACAGCTCTAACCGAACGATTTCTTATATTGTCATATAAGTTTTTTCCTATATGCCAAGAACACAACTGATGCTTTACGTCTGGAAACTCTGTGATTATAGCTTCACGCATGGCACTATCACCGTCGGTAATGACAGGCAAAGGTTCTTTTTGACACATTGCCATCTTAAATACCTTCAACAAACAAATATAGCTCGCAGTTGTCTCATTACAAACTACTCCACATCCAAATATTATTGTTCTCCGGTGATGGTTTAAACCAATAAATGGTATGAAAGGCATGGCATATTTGTTTGTTCGATAAGTACTGTCAAATAATAAAACATCACCAAAAGCTTCATAGTCAACTCTTGATTGAGAATCAGCCCAAAACAAATGTGTAAGATGGCCTTCATCATCAGTTTTATTCAAATAGAAAAAATCTACATCTTTCCTTTTTCTTTGTTCCATCATATTCAATACAGTTTGTGCATCTCCCTGTTCTATTATTCTTCGTGATATTTTATCCCACTTATTATAAATATCTTTTCTAATAAAACCAACCTTCTCATAACCTCCGTCTCTATACTCCATAAAATCCATAATTTTATTTTTAGGAATGCCACATTGTGCTAGCATATGAATTTCTTCCATTTGTACATCATCAACTCTTCGTTGAGAGCGAAGAAAGGGAACTTCATCTTGGCCTGCAAGCTCATGATTATGCATATCCCTTAAACTATAAACAAACCATCTCCGTGTTTCATTATCAAAAAAAATCTCAAGACATGCATCACAATTGCATCGGGATAATGACCGTTCTTTATATGTTCTATCTGCTCTATCCATATGCTTAGTTTCACGAATTCCTTCTTTAAAACAAACAAATTTGCGATAGTAAAGATTACCATTTTTATCATATCTCACTTTATCCCTTCGAATACTAAAACCCTTCAAATTGGCATATGAATTATAAAACTCATACCATTCATTTTCAGTGGTATAGGAATTCAGAATTATGTCCTCGTATTCCATTAAGGATGGGCCTCCGGATTCATCTGAAATGCATATTATTTAATAAGACATTAGTAAAAAATTTAGTCATGCAGCAAAATATTAGCCCTATTAAATATTGTTCACTGATAGAAAACAATGTTCTAAAAACAAGGTTTTGAAATCATCTTCTAGAATTTATTAACATATATAAATAAATAAATTTCTAATCAACCAAAATTTAACAACAAATTTCATGCTAAATAACATTAACCAGTTTTTATCAACAACAATTAGAAACTTGCATAAAGTTTGAATTTTAACCTAACTAAACCCTAAGTACGCATACAAGATCAAACCAACAAAATAGACAGTTTTAGTATTGAAAAGGAATGTTCCTAATTTCAAATCAGTATCATTCAAAGATTAGGAAACAATATGTTATCAATTTTCCAACAAACAGAGAAAAATTTAGTGTTCTAATGATTGATTACATACCTTGATCTTCGTCGAACTCTCCGTGGCTAAGAAAGAGACTCTGATTTCTCTCAGGAAGCGGAGAAAGAAATTAATTTCTATTGATGCTTCGACAGTGTCCGAAGGCAAAACTTCTGCGGAATCGAACGGAACTAGGGTTTTGTTTGAGAAAAAAGAAAGGGGGAAATAACGCGGCAGAGCTCGCGGTGGAGGATCGCCACTTCCTTGGATGGGATTCTGATGACGGATATTGGTCGGCGGTGATCTGTTCGTTATGATCGAAGTATTGTAACCGGCGGACAGATTGTGAACTATCCGAACCCCTTCCCTTTCACGACGATTGACCGGCCTTATTCTCACAACGACCTGGGTGGGGGTTGGGGGGCGGGGGGAGGGGGGAGGGATTGTTTAGAGGAGAAATCATTATTAAGACGGGAAAAAGGGAAGTACCTTGACGGGAGAATGAGAAGGGGCAAGCTGGGATGCAGAGTTGGGTCGTTTTCTTGGCCTGATCTCCTTGCTCTTCTTCTTCTACCGCTACTAGATTTGGGACAGAGGGGCGAGGTTGATCGGTAACTCGGCTTCTTCCTTCTCTCTCTGATTTCTTTTCTTTTTTTTTTCTTTTTGAATGGTGGAACAAAGGCGGTGATCCAGTTGCTGAATTTTTTTTATTTCGTTACGTTTAGCGGTTTAGGATGGAAAGCAGGTAGAAAATAAATTTGAAAGACTAAAATATCCTTTTGTTATGTTATCTTATTTGTTATTTTTGTTAATTTAAAAATTAAAAAAAAAACTTATTTATGGAGCACCGAAGCAAACCTCTTATTATGTTTCTTTCGTGATCTGTTGTACTATATACAATCTGACCGTTCTTGAATCGTTTGCTCGCATCCGTACGTAGTTCAGACGTTACCTTCCTTAATTTCTCGAACGCCATAAAAACACCGTTTCTTCACCATAGGACCGCCAGCCAATGTACTTTGTCGTCCAACTTCCCATAAAAAAAAAATAAATAAAAAAATTTGTTTAATAGTTTTATACCGACATTGACATAGATTAAGGGTGGTTTTTTGAAACCAGATAATTAAGAATGATTACGTGAATTGGAGCCTAAATTAGGATGGTTACATAAGAAAGGGGGGGAAAAAAGAGAGGAAACCTTAATATTATGATCAACAGGTTATTTGGAGGTGTTTTGATCGCTTTACTTCCAATTTTATACAAGTGTCAGTTTCATACGGTAGCTATAAAATTTAGAGGTACCATTTTCCATTGAAATTGCAGTAAGTTATATATGAATTTAGCGCCAAATTCGGTCACTATATGGGTAACAATGCTGGGGAAAACTTGAAAGTAGCCCCTATCCTTCAATAATATTACAAAAAAAGGTAAACGCAAAACAATTAGAGGAACAAAGGAATCATGAGAAATTAGAAAATGCATGTTTCACTTAACTCCTTCCGTTATCTAGTCAACGTACGAGTGGATCCTCTCACGTTTTCAGATAACCGTACGCTACGGTGACAGTGTCTGAAGCTGAGACGCCTCTATACGAACGTTTGCATAGAGTGTCACCTCTAGATTGGAAATCCAACCGTTCAATTTTACGTAAAGGAGCATCTAGCCGCACGCTGTATTCATGGGCTGGACCACGGAGGAGATCAGATCTAGTACTCGCGGGCCTCACTTCTGTTATTACGAGAGAAAAAAGTGCAGAGTAGGGCTCGGTGTAGAGGAGAGGAGGAAGATACTCTTTCTATGTACCGTACGTTTTACTATGTAAAGCCCCTCGTCGTGGCCTGGTAGAGTAAAACTAAATATGATGAGAAAATCAAGTAGCAAGAAAACAAATCCTAAAATATCAGAAATGCTATTAAAACGAAAATAAATTTTAAAAGAAATTTAAAATCCTGAGCCTATCAAAAATACTATTAAAACGAAAATAAATTTAAAAAGAAGTTATACAATATATTGACATTAGCTTGTCCCTAATTAATCAAGGCCCATAGTGTTTAAATTGAAGCAAGTCCAGTCCAAATTAAAGTACTGAATCGTAAGGCCAGGCGATTAAAACTTTTTGAACGGGTCGGGTCGTTTCAGATTGATCGAAACCGTATTTTCTCTCGGAGCCTACCGTACGTCTCTCCTCCTCCCCCTCCCCTGCGAAGTCCGATCCCTTGAAACCAAACCGAACCCTAAGACCTAACCCTAACCCTAGAAACAGCGGTCGATGAAGTGAGCGCCGAAACCCATGGAAGGGGCCGCCATTACGCTGCCCCGCTCCTCTGACCTCTCTCCCGCGCTCCGCCGCTTCCTCTCGAGCTCCTTCGAGGCCAAAGACGACCTGCCGAGATCCGTCCACCTCGAATCCGATCTCAGATCCAGCTGCACGAATCTTGAGGCGTCTCTCTCGGATCTCGGCCGCCGGCTGTCCGATTCCGTCGCCTCTTACGCCGCCCACTCGGATCAGGTCTCTTCCGCTCTCGGAGGGGTGAAATCGGGACTGCGAGATCTTAGATTGAGCGTTTCGAGGCACAGTTCAGGTAAATTTAGGTTTTTGGTTGGGAAATTAACTCTATTTTTTTTTGGGATTAAGTGTTTGGGGGAATTTTGGTGATGTAGATGGATTTGGGAGAAGCGAGCAGATATTGGGGGAGGAGCTTCCGGCGCTTGCGAAGGAGGTGGCCAGGGTTGAGACAGTGAGAGCTTATGCTGGTGAGTGACTTTTTTTTTCCTTCCTTACTCATAATTGAACCTTGTCCAATTTATTTTAGGTTTCCTTCTACCTGAGCTTGAAATGTAGGAAGTTTTAGTGATCATATCACAGTCTTAGTCAATTATTTAAGAATATCTTAAGATTTTGTAGTTCACTATTGATTGCGCTGAGGTTATGAACATCACACAGTAAAGAGAAAATTGCAATGAATGCCCAGCATAGATTTTAAGCTGCTGATGTCCTAGATCTTCTCTCAATATGGACCAATATATTGATATACGCCGCACTGCCCTAATCCTAAGGTCTGTCTCGTTCCCCCCAACGGGATTGCTTGTGTAATCCTGATTTACTAAACCAGCATGCTCATAACTTGTCTTGGTGACAATGCATTCACTCGGACACATGGATAAACTTCCATCTATTTCCTAATCCCTCTGTTCCACTCCATTTTCACCAAGTCACAAATAGGGAATCATGCTCAACGTTTATATTAATATGGCTTAATCAATGTCATTGCTGTTTCTCTCTCTTCCAATATGGCTTCTCTCTCTACTCTTCACAGTTTACTATAATTGACTGGGTTATTTACACTTCAATACTCCATAATTTGACTCGTTTTTTATTTTGGTACCGCAAAGTTTGTTTTTCCCCAATAAATACCCCAAAGCTCAACAAAATTTAATTTTGATACCCCTGATGTTTCTTTTGCCCAAAAATATCCCAAAGTTTAATAAAATTTTAAATTGACACCCGAAGTTCAACAAAATGTTAACTTTGATGTCTAAACTTAAATTTTTTGACAATTTTTTTTATAAAGTTGAGGTATCAGAATTAAAATTTTGTTAGAAGTTTGAGGTACCGGAGTTAAATTTTGTTGAATTCTTGGGTATCAAAGTTAGAACTTAGGTAAAGTTGGGGGTATTTCTTTTGCAAATGAATACTCAAGGGTATTGGAGTTAAAAATGAGATTCAAATACATTAAAGTAAATATGAAGAAGAATCTATTTTAGTATGTACGATGAAATTTAAAGCATTGATTGTATTTTAAATCATAATATTAGGAAAGGGGGAGGAAACATGAGGAAAAGAGCGAATCATTGATTGTATTTAAATCATAATATTGGGAATAATTCGATATATGTGGAATTTAATCCACTTTATCGGGTGCCCAAGGGCACCCATTGGGGAAATCCCTTTTGTTTAATCTTAAATGATCAACTTGAGTTGACACTACAAGCTGACTGTTTAACAGTGAGATTATCACCAGAGAACTGTGTATGTTCAAAGTGTTAACTAAGCTGTCACAACAACTGAGTGGGCGAAGATTTAACTTCCAACTGGGCCCTTTTGTTTCTTATTTTTAGTTAGAGATTGATTCCTTATGGCAAAACTTCTGCTTCATGTAGGCCTTTCTAGCAATGGAATTTCAGAGGGCCATCACTTGATTTCGTGAGCTTAAATTACAAGCTCCTGGCTAGGGCTTAGCCTTCTAAGAGTATATGGCAAGCCTCTCTTTTGCCCATCTTTCAAGAAAGCCTTTCTTATATGGCAAACTTCTAAGTCTCTCTTTCGAGAAATGTTTCTGCAGATCATAATGTAGACCTCAGTTTTGTTAGACTTCAGTCTTTCATTTTGTTGATCCAGGTTCTATTTCAAGTTATTGTCAAGGTTTGTTCATTGTTATGTCTTGCATGTGTATTTGTTCAACTAATTTCACAAGAAAGTAAGTCTTATAATGGTTGAAAGTACTACAGTGTGGCTTGCTGTTGCAATTTGAAAGGGCATCAATGCGTCATCATGATCGAAGCTGTAGCAGCTGTCAACCCAATCTCAATCCTTTTTCCATTGAAAGTATTACTATTATACTGTGACTTACTGTTTCAATTTGTAAGGCATCAATGCATTATCATGATTGAAGCCTTAATAGCTGTCAATCCAACCCCAATCCTTTACGCTGGTGCCAAATTCCTACTGAATTATTATGTGAATAGGAGGGCCCACTTTAGCACCCATTAAGGCCATTTACAGGTCATTGGAACTTGCCAAAACCATAAGGCCACGAAATCTAAGACTATACCACTTACATTCCACTGTTCTATCCAGATATTTGTGTTCATTTTTGACAAATATGCAGCACTTGTAGATGTGTATAATAGCGAAAAAACCATTTCGATCGTAGATAAAAGGTTTACCCTTTTCAATTGATTTATCTTTATTTAGCTTATATGTTAATCTGCATCATTTTGACCTACCTAGACTATGTTTAATCTGATTTTTCTCTTCAAACACTATGATCTCTTTCTTTGCTCAAACTTGATAACTTTAATACTCGTCTGTAAATTGCTATTTATTTGACAAGGCTGTGTTTCCAATTTGCTACGCATGAAAATATGACTTGGCTTAAGTTCTCTTTTCACAGAGACAGCATTGAAACTTGACAGCTTGATTGGTGATGTAGAAGATGCAGTCTCTTCTTCAGTGACCACTAAACTCCGATCTCCTACTAATTCAGTTGTTTCAGAGGTCTGTTCTATCCAAACATATTGAATATAGTATCTCTCAAAAGTCAAAACAACTGTAAATTGTCATCCTTACGAACGTTTTATTTATTTAGGAATCTAGGCTCATTGCCATCAACTCTCTCAAGGAAATTGAAGATATCTTAACATCTGTTTCCAAAACCCGGCCTCAATGGTCTCAGCTTGTTTCAGCTGTTGATCACAGGGTTGATCGAGCCCTAGCTGTCCTGCGACCCCAAGCAATCTCAGACCACCGCGTGCTTCTTTCTTCACTTGGTTGGCCTCCTTCCCTCTCTGGTTCTAGCTTTTCTACCACAAACACTGGGAGTAAACAAGCCAAAATCTCAAATCCTCTGTTCACAATGGAGGGGGACTTGAAGAGCAAGTACTTTGAGAGTTTCCTCTCCCTTTGCCGTCTTCAGGAGTTACAGAGTCGCAGAAAAACCAGGCAGCTTGAAGGCCAGAATCTAGCTATGGCTGCTTTCCGCCAACCTCTTTGGGTAATCGAAGAGCTTGTGACCCCAATCTCTTTAGCATCCCAACGCCACTTCTCGAAGTGGGCCGGGAAGCCCGAGCTTATATTTGCTCTTGTCTACAAAACCACAAGGGATTTCATCGACTCAATGGATGAAGTGTTGCAACCTCTCGTTGACAAGGCCAGACTTGTGGGTTACAGTTGCCGAGAGGAGTGGATTTCAGCAATGGTGACTTCACTTTGCACATATTTAGCCAAAGAGATCTTCCCTAAATATGTTGATCTCCTTCAAGATGATAGCAGGGCTTCCTTTCTTCATCTCGTTGATCAGATGATATCATTTGATAAGAGAACATTGACCTTGATTTCAAATTCTGGGTTGTTATTATCACTAAAGGAAGATGAGAATCTACAGAGAGTTTCTGTTCTATCAGTCTTTTGTGATCGCCCAGATTGGCTCGATATATGGGCAGAGGTCGAGAGAATGGAGATGCTAGACAAATTAAAATCTTCACTTCAGATAGAGAAAAGTTGGAGCACAAGGCTTCAAGGAACAATACTGATGACTGGCTCAGAAGACTACAAATCTCCCGTGATCTCTGGCGTTCTCTTCCAATGTCTCTCTACCATTGTTGACCGGTCTAGGCCTCTTCCAAGCATTTTATTGAGGGCAAGCTTCATCAGACTCGCTGGAACTCCACTAATACGAGAATTTCTTGATTTCCTTCTACGTCGATGTCAGGAAGCAGAGGGCCTCACTGCTTTAGCAGATGATGATGCCTTGATCAAGGTCTCAAACTCCATCAATGCAGTCAGGTACTCTGAGTCCATACTATCAGAATGGTTGGAGGATGTGTTCTTCCTCGAGATGGAGGAAGAAGGCAAGTCTATATTTGACGAGGAGATTGAAGGGTTGAGAGTGTTTCGAACAGAATGGATTGAGAAGGTGTCAACAGTGGTTTTGAGAGGCTTTGAAGCACAGTGCAGAGACTACTTCAGGAACAAGAAGCAGTGGCAGGAGAAGGCCGAAGGAGGCTGGGCCGTGTCGAAAACCTTTGTTGGGGTTTTAGACTATCTTCAAGGAAAGATTTCAAAGCTGGAGGAGAATTTGAATGAGATGGAGTTCATCACATTGTGGAGGAATGTAGCTGGAGGAGTTGATGGGCTTGTTTTTGGTGGTGTTTTGATGGGCGGCGGGAGGTTTTACGATGGAGGCGTGGGGAGATTTGGTGGGGATGTAGAGGTTTTATTTGGGGTTTTCAGCAAGTGGTGCTTGAGGCCGGAGAGGTTTTTTCCGAGGCTGAGCGATGGTTTGAGGGTGTTGAAGATGGAGGAGAGGGAGGTGAAGGAGGAGATGAGGAAGGGGAAGGAGAGATGGTTGAGGGAGAAGGGGATAAGGCATTTGAGTTTAGGAGAAGCTGAGAAGATAGCGAAGAATAGGGTTTTCATGGGATAGTAGAGCTTAGAAGCTAAGCGATTCATGGAAATTGTTCATGCAGCAATGTGCAGGGGACTGACAATTGATGTTTTTGTTGAGGTAATTTTCTTCTTCTTCTTCTGCGGTTAGATTGTTGTAATTATGGGTTTATAGCTTACAGACAATTTTTTCTTTTTCTTTTTTTTCCTTTTTTTTATGCAAGTTTAATTCATTCCTTCAAAACCCAAGGATGCAATAATCTTCAAGTTAATATATATATATAACTAATTCAGTGTGCAAACTTCTCAAATAGTCAGCTTTCCGCAGTTTGGCTCCTAGAGCAAACAAAGTTTACCCTGAAACTGTGGCGGGACTACGGATCTCTTGCCTATAGCAAAGTGACTTTATTTTTATCAATATAAACTTAGATTGTTATTTATTTAGAAATGCTAAATAAATTCACACGGCTCTTTTTCTTCATATTTTACCAGCTGAAGGTAATTTGAATATATTAGACATTCGATACTTCAAAAAAATTCTCTACGTGATTCAAGTTAGGCCGTTCACTGAACATTCGGTGGCGTATGATGACAAATCCGTTTCAGAAGTTTGGCGCGGGGCTCAAAGTATTGGACGTTCAAAGGCCCAAATTGTAGTCAATACTGTAGTACTTATAATATTAAATAAATAATATTTTATTACTACAATAAAAAATAGTAATAATCTAATATATATTAAATTGTGATATTATACAAAATTTTAGTGGTTTCTGTCTTTTACCCCCAAGTTTTACTCTAACTTATTTTTAAACTCATGGACTTATAAAATGCCGCTTAAATCCAAAAATGCAAAGATCACTTATTTTTAAACCCTAAGTCTTCATAATACGTATAAGTATACATTATATACATATTTAAAACTTAATATCCCCATATTACCCTCTCCTTCATTCTCTCTTCTACTCTCTGCCCCCTTTCAAATAACTTTTCACAACCCTATTAATCAACAGTCTCCTCCATAGCTCTTCAACTTTCCATTTGAATCCAGTTCCTCCTCCTGATTGAGCTCTATGTTCTTACTCCTACCACTCCACTTCCTCCACAAAAGGCTTCACAATGGAGCTTGCCCGCGACATCAAGTTCACCGGTTGTCCCTCCACTCCTTGGCCAACAAGCTCAAACAATTCAAGCTCATCCTCGATTGCTGATTGCTCCGACCAACTCGCTCCCATCCTCCTTCTCGACTTCAACCGTTCAACAAGGTCCTCGGTTAAGGATCAACTCCACCACATTCGCCTGCAGTCACGAGATTACTTTTATGTTGGATTGAATTAGACTTTGGATTTAAGGCTTGGAATGCGAAAATTTATGGACAAAGTTTGATGTATAGTATGTGTTTAATGAAATGCTTCAAACAGATTTTTAGTTGATTTTTAATATTTTATAGGATTATGTGTATTAAATAGAATTTATTTGATGCATACCACTTGTTTTGATTAAATGCTTTAAAAAGATTTTTGGTCGATTTGTATTTTTCTTGAAAAGATTATATAACAAGTCGTCCATTGCCGATGGAGTATGCGAATGATATAGAACTCATAACGAGCTATACTTAATCTATAATGAGCTACACTTCTGTTATAAAGAGATACAATTTTATAAAGAGTTACACTTTTGAAATAAGGTATTATGCTTTTGCATAAAGCGCTGCACTTTGCTCAAACATTATATAAACAAGAGTGCAACTAAAAGTTATAAAGGATTGAACAAACAACTATGTATATGGTTACCACCCACGAGTGGGACATTCGGTCATCAGCACCACGGGGTGGGATTCGCCACCTAGGACTTTGCTCCCTGATGATCGCGTGTTCGAATCCCCGCAAGTAATTCACCTGCTGTCCACGCTCTCGGGTGGGGTGGAGGCCGGGGTTTTACCTAGTCAGTGGCGGCTCGACCCGTTGTCTCTGGTTCGTATCCCACCGGACCACACACTGTTCGCCCTGCCGTGTGGGGCCCGCTGCCCTCATGCGTGGGGGATGAGCCCCCGAGCAACCGTAGGGGTAGCTCCTTGCAGGCGTTGGGGTCTGGGGGGATTCGAACCGGGGCACAACGGACTCCAAAGGGAGTTTAAGTGGAGACACTAACCGGGGTTCCCTCGTTACCAAAAAAAACTATGTATATGGTCATCCATTTTCATTAATTAGAAAATTAATGATTATAAAGTGCTACACTTTGCTCTAAGAATGACAATAGTATCAACCAATTATTCAAGAAATTGGAAATAAAACTCTAACTAAATCACCACAATGTCGGCGAGAGGTCCACTCTCAATTTTTCAGTTTTTGGAAAAGTGTAGCTTTTTATACTAAAACGTTGCACCTTTTTGTGAAAGTATAGCTCTCTGTTCTAAAGTATAGCTCTTTAAATAAGTTGGGGTATAAAAGACAAAACCTCCAAAATTTTATTTATAAAATTAATATAATATAATATATTAATTAATAATATTGAACATATTAATAGAATATTATAATTATTATATTTTAATAAGGAACCGTGTCCTTAAGTATCCCATTTAGATTATAATAATTATCATAAAGTATAATATTATATTTTAATAATGATATAATATTTTAAATAATATTATATTGAATAAAATGAACATATTATAGTGGTTATATTTATATTAAATTAAATATTATATTAATAAAATATTTTAAAAAATATATCGTTCATATATTATATCAACTATTATATAACATATCATATTATTATAATGTGATATAATATATTAATTAATAACATTAAACATAGTTACAATTAATTAATAATTATAATATAACACATTATATTTTAGTATAAAGTAAACTAATGTATCACATTATAATAACATACTAAATAATATACTAAACCAATTATCCTACGTGAATTGTCAAATTATCAGTTATCCCACATGAATTATCAAATTAAAGTTTCAAATTTATCCCATTATCTCAATTCGTCCCACTTTACCCACTCAAAAATATCTCAAGGGATAAAATTGTTCAATTAGAAATTAGAATCATTATCCCGCTTTGACCTCAATTTGTCCCGACCAGCCCCCCTTATAATACATAAAAAACTTGAGCTTCTCGGGGTCGCGAATTCGGGTCCGACCAAAATTAATTTCGGGTCCGAACCCGAATTGAAATTACCTCATGCACGAGTCACAAGTTGGAGGCGAGGAGCACGCCAGGATTCAGAATCCCGACAGCGGCAGCGCTGCCCATCTGAC
>BQKN01067241.1:504837-523605 GCA_022839385.1 Asparagus kiusianus
ATATATATATATATATATATATATATATATATATATATATATATATATATTAATTAATTAGTTAATTAGCTCTCCTGATACAACTATTTTGGGCTGGACGCCAGTCCTAGCTTTTTCTCTTTTCCTGTTAATGTACAATTTTTGACTGTTTAGGGTCATGGCTCGAGTTTGTTTTCTCTATGACGACCGAGCAACCACGAGAACTACTGTTTTCCACAGCAGCCCTTCAGAAAATAAAAAATAAAAAAAAATTATCGCTTGTGTGTTACGATTTTTATTGACTTTGTTAAAATCGTCTCTTGTCTCGTCGCGTGAACGCGGGTCGCGTTGCTCCGCCAGAGCACCGCAGCGCGCGGATTGTCGCTGTCCGCGGGACTCAAGTTGGAGCGCGTGTGGGCCCCGCGAGACAGTTTGATCGGCGTCGCGTTTTCTCTCGCTCACGGTCACGGGTTAAAATCAAAAAAAAAAAAAAATTGAAAGAAAGATGAGTATGAATGTAATGCCTAAAGTGCCCCTCGGCTGAGGATGTTTCTTACCAAGATAAACTGACTATTTATGTACACGATGGCAAGCTGTACATGGTGTGTTTGTCTGCGGGGGACCACATCACTTGCATATTTCAAATACAACCCTCTCAAATATAACTTTCTTAAAACGCCCCTACACGTGTCGGCCGTGCAGAGACCGGGGCCCTGCTGCCTCCGTCACTGATAGCACCGCGCGCATCTGCACGTGAGAAGTACTTGAACAGTTAATAAAAACGCACAAGCGTAACTCCCGAAAGAGAAAGTAACTTTGAAAAGACATTTCTGCCCCTAGGATGGCGTACAATTCTGGAAATATTAGGGGTACGAACAGTAACTCGATTTCCATAACGGAATGCCAGTACGATTTCCAGGTGTCGAACTTTTCACGTAATAATTCCCAAAAAAACGTAATAAAAAAAAAATAAAAACACTAATTAGCTTATGAACCTGATATTCACATAATCCCTTAAAAATAAAAGGAGAAAAGAAAAGGAAAATTACTTATTGCCGAGGGGAGAAGACGGAAGCATCGGCCGCGAGCAGAGGAACCCCTCGATCGGAGTTCGGATCTCTGACGTGGCGATCTCGCCGATCCGATCCCCGATCCGTTGGTCCTCTTCTCGGATTCTCAGCACCTGATTGTGGATCATCCGCTTCTTTGAAGAATCCAAATCGATCCGGCCCGAGTTCAGGTCCATCGATGCTCAAATCTACGAGAGAGAGAGAGATCGAGAGATCGAGATCAGAAGCAGAACGTTTTTTTTATTCTCCCTTTTAAACTTTTGGTGGTGATGGAGTTTTAATTAGGCGGGGGTTTTAATGGTGTTGGCTCCTCTTTATACACGTAAAGGGAGGTGCGGGGTAGAGCTCGCCGTTTCTTATAAAGCACGCAGCTCTTGGGGCACGTGTGTCGCACGCGGTTGAATAGGAGCTCGACACGTCTGCAGTGATCTGATGTGGTGGGGCTTCGTCGGCGAGGGTCCCTAAACACCTGGCGAGCTTACGTAGTACAGGTCAGCGTATGATTAGGTCAAACGGTAAGTGGGTTCGCTTTAGGTGGGCCCGAAATCAGTGAGCGGGTGAGAGCCTGGGTGCTTTCGAGGTGGGACTCCTCCGGGAGTTGGTTGGGAAGTTGGGGCGGTTTGATCCGCACCAGGTGGCACGTGGTCAGCCAGTGGGTGCCACGTCATCACGAGCTCAGGCGAAGATAAATCATATGAATTTAAGGGCTTTAATTTCCCTATCTTCGTTCTAATTAATAATGAGAGTGTTTTCGTCTCTTTAATTCTTGCAATGTCTTTGATAACTATGCGTAGCTAATTCAGTGTAGATTGCTTAGAATGATAAATTAAGCCAGGGTAGTATCGCTCAGATTATTAGTTATTTTTTTTTTTTGGGTGCTTAATTAAGTCATATTCTAATTAATTGATAGAATAATTACATAACCGTAGAAATAATCAACTTAAAATAAGCTAAGCCATAGTCATTAATGCTTTTAGCCTAATTATTCTATCTATTATTAATAACCTAAATTAATTACAAAATAAATTAATTAAGCGCAAGGATTAAAAATCGATCTAAACACGTACAAAATTAATTATTCCAGCTTCATCATTCTAAGCAATCTGAGCTAAATTAGCTACGCATGGTTATGAAAGGAAAACTAGAAGAAATAAAACAAGGCATTAATTGCGAGAATCAGAGATCAGGAGGAGAAAATTGAGCAAAACTTAATTTAGAGAAAAATAGGTTCTATGCAATGAAGGTAGCCTTCCTCTTAGATAGTCAAACCTTCATTTGGTTACATGATCGATGATCAATAATTAGTTAATTATTAACTAAAACCATTCATCAAGCAACTGCAACCGTAGTGGGCTTTTGGAAATTTCGACTGTCGCCATTTAGTGAACCAAACAGCGTCCAAGTTTTTTTTTACCCCCTTCTTTTATTATTTGTCGCACTTTTAATATTGTTTGCACGTGATGATTAAGGTCAAATCTGTTTTCGATCTTAATTTTCAGGAGGTATATATGTATGGGGAGGAGTACTCTAGGGGTACTGTTAACATTGCGAATGTGTTGGGAGGATTTTAAATCTTTTTTTTTTTTTTCCAAACTTTAGTTCTTCATGGTTTGTGCTGGAATTTTTTTCGTCCTTGCTTGTTACTTCTTTTTGGTAATATTTTATCTGTTTTTATTTTATTTTATTTTATTTTATGGCATGCTTCTTTATATATTTGCAAATTTTATAGTGGCAACCTGTGGAAAAGCGTATATATATAAAGATGTCAAATCCAAATGAAAACAAGTTTATAAATATCCTGCTGTTTTGGTTCATAATCTGTGAAAGAAACCTAAAGATGATGTTCGCGCGCTCTCATATCGATCCTTTCCAAATAAATTATGGAGGTTTTTAATTTGGTCAATGATTTGTTTAAATGAATATTAAAACATGCAAGTTATACATGAGCATCGCCAGAATATCCAGTGGTTCCCGTTCATTTGAGGACCGTCATTAAGATACTCCTACAAAAGCCATTAAGCTTTTTCAGTGATTTCTTCGTAAAGCGAGTCGGTCATGGTTCATAATGAACACTAATGCTAGTCGTTGCTTGATCAATACCTCCTACAGCTGAGTTACAAAATTAAAGCTGATTTTCTCGTTATAGACTCGTAATTATTTCATAACATAGGAAGATTTTGAACTCATAATTATTTCATATTAATACAGAAGTCATTCTTATATAAATTCAAAATTTTCACCTCCCACAAGATTTAGAGGGGCCTATTTTCAAAAGCTCAAGCTTATATCAGTTTTTTCATCGCTTTTGGCTTTTATAATAAAAATTATTTGGGTAGAATAGTAATTTATTAGCCAATTCTAGTTTATTAAATGAGCATATAAGCTAGATTTTCAAAAGCTGAGAAGCACACCAGCCCTTTCAAATAGAGCTTATAGGCATGCTTACTTGGTATTTTATAAAACAGGTAAATGCAAAAAAGTTAAAACTTCAAATTAGTTTGACCAAAAACTAATCACAGTGTCTAATGTGGACTCAAAAGGGCTTCTTCTAATTGGCGTATTAATCTATTCAACTGGAGTCCTTAACAAACTCATCAAACGTCAAAATGCACCACATGAACCGAATAGCAACTATTTTGCAGAAAGACCACCAAAACAAAATGTACTTTGCAGCGTATATCCACTCATCTTTTGATACCAATTATTCTGGTCATACGACTCATACCGTTACAAGAAATAATTGTGAGTACAGATATAAAAGCATAACTGAATTAGGTACCGAAATAATTGTAAATCAAGAATATATTCAGGTTCTGGAAAAGCTCGGGGAGATGAGCATTGGTGAGCTTGGTCCTCTTGGTGATCTCCTTCTGCTTCTTCTGTTTCTTAGGCTTCGCTGGCAAACCATGGACCTCAGCCATGACCCTTCTCTTTGCAGTATTAGTGGCGGGCGGGCTTCACGCCATTCTTCGGAAGATCCTTCTCGATATCTACCATGTCTCTTGGTAGCTCGATACTACGAAATAGCTGTTTGAGATCGTCGTCCACTTTGATCACTGCTTTTGGGTCGTTCGGGTAGTATACGTACAATGTCCTCTTGTGAGTCCATGTTGGGTAGGAACCATACATTGCCTACACTCTTCAGAGTCTGCTCGAGCATGATATCATGTTAACTGTGACACAGTTAACATGTTTTGAAGGAGGATATTTAAATGAGGGCTGGTGCATCGTGGGCTGGTGCATCGCTGACATGACACATCCAATTTGTCAGTTATGGTCTAAATATATTAATAATTCGGGTTGTTGCAATTCGGATGTATCAGTGACGCATTAGCCAGACTCTGGAGGGGCACAATGCTCCCAGTTTATTCTATAAGAGAAAGAGTAAATTACACAGCAATCATGACAAGAAATATCATTATTGGTGAAACGACCAATAATGATTAGGTGATGAATTACACAGCAAACTCTACTAAAATGACAAGAAATATCATTATTGGTAAATTACACAGCAGACTCTACAGAAATGACCAAACTCCAAAGGAAAAAAAGGTTCTTAAACACTCAATTACACTATATCATTATTGGTAATGGACAAGAAATATCTATATGACAAGATGCTGTTGGTACATGTGCATGCATGGTAAGTCGATACGCTGTAATACAGGCAGACCGGTGGTAATCTTGGAAATCATAACAAATAAAAGAAGAATCTGGTATAGATAACATGTACAACGTATATCATTAGGTGATGAATTTAGAAATAGAATATTTGTAATGAAGGAAAGAAGGGGTACGAGATGGCAACTCATTATACTAATTGAAATGATCTATCGAAAGATAGACTAATGCGAGACCTGCTAGTCACATTGAATCAGGTGGACCTCACAAACTCTATCTCTCAGTAGTTCATTTTGCTACGGAAGGTAGCAACTCATATCCGGCATCAACTAAACGAAACATTCTAACTCGATCGAAGATTGTAAATTACATTTGCAATATATATGGGAAGAGCTCCAGTCAGTCCTTGTTTGTGCTAACTACTATGAAAAAGAAAGCAAATTAGATGAATATATTTAAAAGGAGATCCATAGATTTAACATTTCAGGTCTAGCCATGTTCTGATTATCTGAAGACTACAGCGTTTAGAATCAGGGGGGGGGGGGGGGGGGGGGGCCAGTCATTCCTTGAAAAACAAAACTCTGCAACAGAAGGCACATAAATGTGTTTTCCAGACTTCTTGATCTCTACAGTCAATTTTTGCCCTGTTTCAGTTTCAAACTGATTGTAGAAATGGGTAGTTAGGATAGTTCCGTACACTGTTCGACACTCTTCGATCTGCTGTAAAAGCTTCCCTTGTCTGTAAAAAAAATAACAAAAATTAAGAAAAAAAAACAGCCGGATTTTCCTACATATTTAAGCTAGGCTTCTGCCTCTTAATGGCAGGAGATGTCAGTTATCACTTCCTATTTAACATAACCCAAGTAAGCAAATTATCCAACAATTTGGTTTTTTTGAATTGTAGGCGGCCACAGTTCACACCCTAAACGTTTGTGATCTTGGCTACCCATGAAATTTCTCACCTTGTGTGTTCATAAAATTTCCAACATTTGGGTGTATATGATACATGCAAAGATCAAACTAAGCTCGTCAGAAAATTACAAAAATCAGTAGTATGTTGTTTTGTGACAAGTCATATAAAAGGAAGTATCAGCTAATAACATATTGATCTATATATCAATGATGTTGGAAATATATCGTTAAAAAATTGTCAAAAATGGGTAAATGATATTGAGACCGTGTCGTTATGCAGCAAAAATTGTTCAAAAATTACATAGCTTGATGGGAAAGCCGGGACTTAATTCTCGTCTATAAGGATCTTTTTGGGCCTCATCACTAATGACTGTTTACCTGCCCCAGCAATTAGCACTTGTGAAGATGCCTGCAGAGCTTAGTATACTTTGTTTCCATGTGCTTGCCCAGTAAATTATGTTGCTTTCGTTTCCTTCTCAAACTTCTCTAAGTACATATCCCAGTTCGGAGTCCTAGGCGTTAAACTAATAACCTTTGCGTGACGAAATCAGCAATTTTCTTCAAAATCAAATTTGTTTTGCAGTCCAAACCTCTAATATAGAAATCTGCCAACATTCAGACCGAGAGACTAGCTATCACATGGAACACAACAGCTAAAAATGAAACATCAATCGCAGTCCTACTTAAAGCTGATAGTCTTCAAAAACTTAACAATCCATGCAGCTGGATGGAATCACCCTGAAGGATATCCAAATGAGCTGCGCGCTAAGCGCAAATAAGCAAATGAAGCATTTCAAAGATAGAACATATCCAATTAACCATATTAAAGCAAGTTACTCGAAAACAAACAGTATATTTCAGACCCAGCATACTAATTTTACTGAAACCTAAAGTAAACATCAAGGCAAATTCAGAGTCCAAAACAAAAAGCAACACAAGTACCCTTAGAACCAAATAACCAAAAACATTCGATCATTCCTCATCCTCGTCTCCATCATCACCACCTGCCGCCTTCTTCTTAGCTGCAGCCTCGCTCTTGCGCTTCACTCTTCCAGGTTTCCCGCCGCCAAAGGGGCTTGACAGTGCAAAATCAATGTGCTTGGCTGACTCAAGCTTCACCAAGAAAGAGGGAACATTCACAACTTGCCTCCCAACCCTACATAGAGATTATCAAAACATTAATATCAAAGCTATAAACTCAAAAGAGCAACTTAAAACAGAACATTTTTTAATGTTGAAGCTGCCCAACCGGAATCAATTCAAAAAAATTATGATCATAAATGATTAAAATCATAAATGCTGATGTTAAAAGCAGATATATTTCTAATCAAGTTGCTTAACAAGGAGATCTTTCTTTCATCGGATGCTAATGTATCAAGACCAACAAAAATTCTAGCTTTACCTCACAGAACCCTAAAACAGAAAAGTATAAACGGTAGCACATCCGTACTAAAGCAAAGTTAAAGCCTTGACAAAGAGTAGCAAGAAAATTTTAATTCCAGAATGAATCCTAAATTATTCTTGGCAGTTCAAAGGACTCCATCAATAAACTTTAGCAAAGCATTCTTTTTACAAATTATAAAATATAAACACAAAATCCTCTATATTTCAGGAAACAAAATTCTCATATCAACCCAGAAGGAGATAGAAAAACCAATTCTTTAAAGCATATTAATAGATCCTTGCAACAATTAAAGGAAGACTATATTTATATAGCGTGGAGAAAATCATTAGTGGTAGTACAAGTGGTTCAACACAGGATATCTATAAAATAATGGATGCCCCCTACTTTCTTTAATGTTATTCTACAGTGCCACTGGCGTAGCCAGAGCTTGCTTGTCCTGGGCAGCTGCCCAGGACAAGAAACTCCGCCTCTCCCACGACTTCTCCCTCCTCCCCTCGCTTCCCCTCCTCTCCCACAGATCCAACCTCCTCTCTCCTCTTCCACAACCTCCATCTCAACAATCCCCAGCCCTCCTCACTCTCCCGCGTCTCCCTCCTCTCCCTCACGACATACTCGTAGACCACCTTTATTTTTCACCGAGGGCAAAAAATAATCCTGGCTATGCCACTGTACAGTGCTAAGGAGTTGCTATCATGTATGAGCTCGAATTGCATACAGCTCAAACAATGTTCTGCAAGCCATGTTGAGAACACTCATAGTATGGCCTTATCAACATGGATGGACAAGAACACTCATAGTATGGCCTTATCAACATCGATGGACAAGAACATGTTTCATGTTTAACATCTTAATACATATGAAAACGACATTTTCTACATAATTCCGTAAAAATTAAATTCAAGGATAAATTAAATGATAATTAAGACTTTGTTGCATAGCACGCTAATTCCAGAATTTGTTTGTGACTTAATTACAAGACACAAGCATCTAATAACTGATAAGGGGACTACACAAGCTGCTAATAAATTTGTGCAATGAGATCAACAACTGCATATTTTACTATTAATAATGATAAAATGATTAAAAAATAATTCTCCATGAAACTCATCTGAAAATCTAGCAGAAATTTACCTAATATGACGCTGTCGGATAAGAACTCTGGCATGGTGGATTGATTTAGCCATGCCTGACTTAAAGACCTGCGTCTGCAGGCGGCGCTCCAAGAAGTTTTCCACAGTCAGGGCAAGGACATAATCGAGCTTGTTCTGTTCCTCATCAAGAAGACCGTACTTGTGCATCCTCCGAAGAAGAGCCTCGCCCTCAAAGATACGGCGAGGATCCCTGTCATCAAGAGTAAGCAATTGCCTCGCTGCATTGCGGATTCTGCTCAGGACATACTGTACCCTCCAGAGTTCTCGCTTGCACCTAAGACCATACTCCCCGACAAGTTTCAACTCGGCATCAAGCCTTTCCTTCTCATATGGACGGCGTGGTTTCTTAAAGGTCTTGCCATCTGCATATAAAATTTGAAGGTAAAGAAATCAGTTTTCCAAGAAAACAAATAACAAGCACTTTTTAATTTGGAAATTGACTAAATAAAATGCCAAAATAAAGGATCAAAATCAACAAAAACTACATTTAAACAATAGCAAATACGACCACGACGCACTTAAATTAGAACCATCTAATCAACATTCCTTTCTTTCAAATAAAGCAGTTTGAATGGAACACCAAAGCAACAAAGATTCAATCCCAAATTTTTGGGGTCAGCTATTCTTCAATCTAATTTCATTACTGGCCTATTTGGATGGAGGGTAGAGAGGGGTAGGGGAAGAGAAATATAATTTTAACCTTGTTTGGGAGTTGCATTTAGGAGGGTAGAGCAGGGGAGGGGGGGGGGGGGGGGGATTTTGTGCCAAAATGTTACACCCTAAATTGGGGGTAATGAAGGGAAAGGGAAGGAAGGGGAATTTTTCCCTTTCCTTCCCCTTCCTTCCCTTCCCTTCCCCAAGTGAACTCCCAAACATACCATTAGGGTTATTCCCATCACTAAGTTAATCCTTAACATCGAATGAAACTATCTTATCCATATGGTATAGGGCTGAGCAAACTCTGGTCTAGATCAAATAAATCGACAAAGTCGTCTGATTTTTAGTGCTTCTGTTTGGTTTTTATAGTCTATCTGGGTTCAAGCCAAGTTGAAAAACTTTCAACCCACTTTTACGGAACCGACCGAATAATCTCTCTCCACTTATTTAAATTCTTAACTTACCCTATAAAGGGTATACCCTCCTAAGTCCGATTTCTCTCCACTCACCATATGCGTTCTAATGTCCCACTCAAAGCAATCGCAAGTTGTTTCATTAAAAAAACAATAGAGGCCTGCAAATACCAAAGTAAAGTCGTGCCCTCCTTATATAATCCCCTTCCATCTCTTCTTCTATCTTCAATCTTCATTTTCTTTATTTCTCTTTCTGTTTTACTGAGATTTTTTTCATATATAATTTCCTATACCTGGTGAGAATGAGGTAGCAGCCACCATGGTTACCCGTTGCTGCTCGGTGATGAGGGCTGTTGCAACCCAAAAGAACTGGCCGAACCAAACTGCAGTAATTCTGTTCAGTTCAGTATAGTCTTCACCTCTCGTGCGATGCAATTTCATACAAAATGATCAAAACTGGCCTGACCAGCCATTTGCTCTCCCCTAATAATATATTACAACTATTTTTCTCGTATCCAAATAAATCATATTGCAATAAGAACTGTTGCAACACAGCCGTTGAACATTAAGAATCGTTGCACCAAAGCCTCTACTATTTGTTTCCCATTACTACACTTGTCAGAATGCAAATGGATTAAGAGTCTTGCTGAAAAAATTACAAATTTATCACCATATAAGCTACCCGTTTAAAAGTTACTACTTAATAGTATGTTTAAATAATTATCATGTCACGTCTAAAGGTTAGTTTTTTTTTTCTAAGTCTCACAAAAAAATATACCAATCATTTAATGTCATCCGAACAAATATTAAAATTTTACATATTCCTCATGGGCTTACTTATACCTAAACCCAACCCAACTACAATGGCAAATAAACGTTATTCATGACTGTATTGTAACATTACCCTTTTCAAGCTTATATTCCAAACAGAATTTATTGAAACCCCCAAATTAAAGTAATTTCTAATAAGCCTAAAGAAAATAAAATGGCACACTTAAATAGGAAAACATCTTCCAGAAGCAGTATAAACAATGAATTGATCTAAATAACAAAATAATTGAGATTAGGGTTGAGAGAGAGAGAGAGAGAGAGAGAGAGAGAGAGAGAGAGAGAGAGAGGAACTATACAGTTTCGATAGAAAGAAACGTGCACCATCGTTGTCGCAGCGACCCCTGCTCACCTTCCCTCAGATCTCGCCGTCTCACCTCTCCAAGTAAGGGGGGAACGAAGGCAAAACCCTAGGGCAGCAATCGCCTTTATATATACAAGCGACCGAAACCCTCACGCGCACGGCGCGTGACTGCTTACTTTCCAGTTTCAGGAAACTAACGGGCCGGGCTGATGAGCCCATGTTACATTGGGGGTGGGCCGTTAGAATTTAATTCCGTTCGACTGCTATTAATAGCTCGGAGAGACAACTGTAAAGAGATGTGGGCCCCACACCAGTTTTTACCCGCGGAGGGATCCCGTCACCGACCCGCGGTGACGGTAACTTATCCTGACCAAAATTTGAAGCGTTTATTAGATTCTCCCGGGTTTTGAGAGAGAGAGGGAGACTGTGTGTTAAGGCTTGGCGATCGATCTCGGCCGTTGGATCTCGAAGATGGCGGCGGCGATCGGGATGATGGACGGAGCGTATTTCGTCGGGAGGAACGAGATCCTGTCGTGGATCAACGCCACCCTCCAGCTCAGCCTCTCTCGCGTCGAAGAGGTCAGCCAAAAAAAAAAAAAACTAGGGTTTCTTCCCTCTATTTTGTTCGTTTTCGAGGTTTTTTCTGGTGTGGTTCTTGTTTTAATTGATCGGAGAAAGTAGCTATGTTTAGTTGGAGACCATGTGATTTAGATTTCGATATTTAAATAGGTTTCGCCCCCCCCCCCCCCCTTAAATCCCTTCATTTCCATAGGAGTTATGTCGATTTAAGGTCAAGTTTTTTTTAAAACTATTGTTCTAATTAGAACAGTGTAATGTGATCGAGACATCTAATTAGGGATTTCTATACTATATTAATTTGATCATTTCCCCCAAACTATTGTATGGACTACATTTGTGTTCAATTTTCACCCCCTTTTGTTCGATTTTTCCGTGAATCTACATTGGTCTAGTATTAGCATAATAGCTGTAAAAGTTTAGTTCACCTTGATGAGTCTACAAAAGAGGTGCCGGCTCCGAGTATCTTTTTTTTTTTCTTTTAATTTTCCACTTGCTTAATTTCTTTATTAATTGAAAGGTGGTGAATTTTTTTCTGTTTGAACGAAAAGATTGTATCAGCAACACGCAAGCAGCATTATTTGACTGTCCCATTTGGATCCTATATCAGAGATATTAATAAGAAAGGTTATCCACATTCTAAAGCTGGCTGCCGTTCCGAATGTTACGTATTTCTCTACGTCATCAGGACATGTCAGTGTAGGGGAATGAAGAAAAAATCAGCGCAATATGCAAAATGAGAACTGAACTGCGTGATTGGTGCAATCGGAAATTCTTGGGGCTTGGGAAATCTACTCCTGTTTTGGTTCATTCCTACAAATTCATAGAAATGTTCACTGTGTACAACGCTATGATACTCCCCCTGTGATCTTATAGTAGATGAGGGAGAAACCGGTGATAATACTACCTAGTGAAGTGATTCCGGAATAACAATTTGAAGCGTCTAAGTTGCCCTCGTTTTGTTTGATAGGATCAAAATGTTTAGTTCTGCTACACTTTTACTGCTGCTGTTGTTGTTGTTCATCTGGTTTTTATAGCTAACGCACCTTTGTCACGTAATGACTATAATGCAGGCAGCATCTGGTGCTGTCCAGTGCCAAATGATGGACATGGTCCATCCTGGGATTGTTCCCATGCATAGGGTAATTCATTCTTTTTTATTGCCCTCATACCTAGTTAGACATCATGTTATTTAATCTCGAATATATTTTGCTTTTCAGGTAAATTTTGATGCCAAGACTGAGTACGACATGATTCAAAATTACAAGCTTCTGCAGGACGTGTTTAACAAGCTGAAAATAGAAAAGGTAGTTAATATATAAGGATAACTTATATTTTCCTTTTTATTTGTGCTTGTTTTATTTTGGTCACTCGCTTATTTGTCTCTTAAGATAAAACATCAATAATTTTCTACTAGTGATGCTTGGTTCCTGTATTTCACCTGTGTTGTAGCACATTGAAGTCAACAAACTTGTTAAAGGACGGCCATTGGACAATTTGGAGTTCCTACAATGGCTGAAGCGCTATTGTGATTCTGTAACACATGGAATTATGAATGAGTATGATACTCCTTTTTATCATTTGAAAAACTAATTCAGAAGCTTATTTTCTCATAATAATTGAAAGTTGGCTCCAGAAACTACAACCCTGTCGAGAGACGATGCAAAGGAGGGAAGGAGCGGAAGGGTTCTCAGAAGTTCTCCAAATCATTGCCACATAATAGCCTACCAAATCGTGTTTCCACAGATGGCATGTACCTCAATCCTTATAGTTATCTCACTCGGCTCACTTCTTCTGGTTTTCTGGCTTCTTTCCATGCTGCGTTTTAATAGTTAAGAACCATTTCATACTTTTTTCCAAGTACTAAAAACACCATTCTCTTGATCCAGGTGCAAAGCAAGTTTCCCCAAATCCAATAGCTAATGAGGAAATTTACGTAAGCCAAATAAGGGAACTATATCAGAAGGTACCTTACAAGTACTAAAAACACATATTCTCTCTTTTCCATCTACTTGAGATAAAGTACCTTGTGCATTTCACATTTGCACCTTACAATTTTTTTGTCCTAGAGATTTAGGTTTATATGAAATTCCTATTTGTAGAAAATTCTGCACGTACTATTCTATTCGTACTCAAACGATTAGCTTCCTGTGACACATGGATGTTTCAACTTCCTAACTCGAATAAAGCAGATTTAGTACTATGCCTCTGCATTAGACTATGTGAAGCCAGTAAGAATGTACATGCAATTTTGATTTGGTCATGATCCTGGTTCCAGAGATATTTATTCATTTAATTTATGAAATTTGATTTCATGTTCAACTTCGAAGCTACTTGCATCTTTAACATGTTATAATAAATCTTGGTTTTCTTCTTGAACGA
Source organism: Asparagus kiusianus (assembly GCA_022839385.1). Taxonomy (NCBI): domain Eukaryota; kingdom Viridiplantae; phylum Streptophyta; class Magnoliopsida; order Asparagales; family Asparagaceae; genus Asparagus; species Asparagus kiusianus. Next base: position 518,136 of record BQKN01067241.1, read on the forward strand.
GATTTCGCAAACCCTCGTTATTTCATGTTTATGCCTTCAAATTGGTGCGAGCGAGCCCACGCAGGTAAAAACTTATCTCCTGGGGAACTTATTAAAGGACAAATTTTGAAAATCGACCGTTTTTCAAAGTTAATCGGCAAAATCGACCGTTGAAAATTTTTTTTAGCAAAATCGACCCTTTTCTGCACGGGACTACTAGTCCCGTGCAGAAAAGGGTCGGTTTTGCAATTTTTCAAACTGCACGGGACTGCTAGTCCCGTGCAGTGTGGTTCTGCCCAAAATCCCCAAGCCCCCACCCGATCCCAATCCACTTTCTCTCTCCTCCAACAATCCCCTCCTCCGTAAATCTCTTCCCATTCTCCAGACCCACCAACATTTTCCCCTCTTCTCCTCTTCCTCCTCCTCTATCACACCATCATCATCCATCAATGGAGACATGTGGGTCTCTATCAAATTTACTAAAACCCATTCCAATAAACAAAACTCGGATAGCAAGCTAAGATTTTGAATGGAATTAATTGGAAATACCAGAACCCATGCTGTCCCTCTGAGATTTGTTCTGCCAAGGGAGGAAGTAGTTAGGGCTGCTGGAGATGGTAAAGATCTTGACAACAGAATCCAAAGCGAGCTCAATGGCGGCATAGGCGTCGGTATGCCTGGAACTAACAATGGGCCGCTCGCTGTCCTCTTGTAGAATTGGAACGGCGGCGGCTGAGTTAGCGGCAGTGCTGGCATCGTCTCCATTGATGGATGATGATGGTGTGATAGAGGAGGAGGAAGAGGAGAAGAGGGGGAAATGTTGGTGGGTCTGGAGAATGGGAAGAGATTTACGGAGGAGGGGATTATTGGAGGAGAGAGAAAGTGGATTGGGATCGGGTGGGGGCTTGGGGATTTTGGGCAGAACCACACTGCACGGGACTAGCAGTCCCGTGCAGTTTGAAAAATTACAAAACCGACCCTTTTCTGCACGGGACTAGTAGTCCCGTGCAGAAAAGGATCGATTTTGCTAAAAAAAATTTTCAACGATCGATTTTGCCGATTAACTTTAAAAAACGGTCGATTTTCAAAATTTGTCCCTTATTAAAGCTTATAATTACTTCAATGAATCTCCTAGACTGAAATAAGTATCAGACTGCACTACCCCATGTTTGGGTCAAAAATCGTTGTTTTCATTGTGATTAAATCTATTACAACTTTAATCGTTTACAATAAACTCAAATAAAAAGTTGATCTTTTTATAAGATCTCATTATACAATGAAAATACAAAAGATATGACTCTTGTCAAATAGCGCAACGTACGTTTATCACCCGCTGCTTGCTTGGAAACTTTGCCTGTGTCGGGGACGTTAATATCCGTGGACCGTCCGGATCAGATCCGGTTGACAGATTGATGATCAAAGCTCTTACTTCACGAAGGAAATAATCGCTGCAGCGGTAATCTTGACCAAGTGAGATTACTGCTATTCTCGAGATTTAAGACCAAGCTTAAATCCGGAGGAATGAGGAACGTGTCTCAGATCTCTCGAACTCCACTCTTTATGCACAGGAGATCGTCAAAATCTGCTAACCTTCGCTGTAAATTCGTGGCTCCACTCTCCAATTCGGCAGCGTTTCGCCCTTTTGATATCCTCCCTTCTGAAATGAGCACCCAAGCTCGTATTTATAAGCTTCGGAAGCGGGTATTTGGATAAGAACGAGTGATTCTTCCTTATCTTCAGTTAAGAACTGATTAACCATAGTATCAGATCAGTTGGAACGCTCAGGAAGAAACAAATCCTAAGAAAACTATTAAAACCGAAAAATCATCAAAACTGGCCGATATCACCTGGTGGCTCGGCCGCCCAGTCACCGTTTGGTGACCTGCTTATGGGCTGAACCGCTGGTACGGCCGAGTCGGTTTGATGTGACTCGGTCGCCAGCGGCTTTTATTGGTTTTTCGAGTTTTGACTTGTTTCCTCGTTACGCGTATTTCGTCGTTTCGGTGACTTATACGCTTTCCCGATTCATTTCGCGAACGCATGGATAGCTTGACGGTGGCTGACAGGCGTGAGGCCTCTTGGTTCGCTGTTTAGCTGGCCGATGAGCACGCGTGCCACTTGGTTCGCCGATGTGGTTGCTGATGGGTGTGCGGGCCACTGGATGGTGGCCGGTGAGCACGCGGACCACTTGGTTTGCCGATTTGGTGGCCGATGAGCACGCGGGCCACTTGGTGGTGGCCGGTGAGCGTGCGGGCCACGTCATTCATAGTTTGTTGATTCGCTGGTCGGCGTCAGATAATCCTCTTTGACTTAGATAACAGCGTTCATCACCTTCTCTCCGTCTCAAGTTGTGTGTGGACAATTTTAGACGCCTACACCCCATACGTGTCACAAATTGAATTTGGGAAAGTGAGAACATATGCCAGATTCAGGTTGGATCTTGATCATGCTAATGTGGACCTGACTTTACCTACTTCATCCTATGTTTGTTCAACAAGTGGAGATGTCATTTAAGTTATGGAATATGTAAATGGATGTCACTTTCCCTTAATGTATGGTAACTAATACTTTTGTTTTATTAACTCTTTAGATGACAGATCTTAATCTATCATTGGGTAACATGGAGAAACTAATACTTCTGTTTTATTAACTCTTTAGATGGCAGATATTAATCTATCATTGGGTAACATGGAGAAAGAAAGAGATTTCTATTATGAGAAGTTGCGGGACATTGAAATACTTTGCCAGAGGCCTGAATTGGAGTATCTACCAGTAAGTAATTGTTCAGGTGTAATAACTGTGTTTACTCATTGATTCAAATCTTAGCAATTCTTCTAACGTAGTCAATGCTTCTTTCCCAATATCAGAATTAAATGGTAATGCAGGGATCTTGTTTTAACTGTTATTAGCATGATATCCTTTCTCTGTAAAGGAGAACACTCAAATTTATGCATAATTTCCATTCAGAGGCAAATGTGCTAGAGATAAATAAAGCTTGAGTTCAGTTCGGGACCAATTGCATTATAAGCCCCAAGGTTCTTTGACAAGTTATAGAAAGCTACATATGCACAATGTTACCGGAATCTTTCGACCTGTAATTTTTTATAATGGAGATATCTTTTTGTACTGCCAGTTGATGAGCAAACTCTGAATGATAAAGAGGTTAACAATGATAAAAATACATGTTATCATGTATTTAAGTAACAGTCTATATCGACCCCCCACCCCGGCACCACTACCACCCAAGACTTCAATCTAAATGAGATTGGACATCTTATTGTCAAAGTTTATTTAAATCATTGCTTTCTTTACATGTATCATGGTCTACTGTAGTCTTTTTTGTTCCCCTTCTTCAGTACAGGAAGCTGAGACTGGCCAGCTTCAATAATTTAAAGTTTGTGCTTTCTTTTAGATGTAAAGTACAAGTTCTATATATTTCTGCTGAATTTGATCATCTGACTTGAAATACATGTGCTTTGTTTCTTTCTTTTACATCAACCGGATGATCACTCAATCCTCAAGCTCACAATAAGAAAGATAGGCATGTAGACACTTGTAATTCATTTGGTCATGTCCATTATCATTTGGTTCTTATAGAGGTAAAAGTAATTTGGTCAGTCAGTAGTGACACTTTGATCTTCCTTAACAGAAAAAAAAACTTTGCTGCTACATATCCACACATTACATAAATCTTTTGAGTTTTTATAGATAGGCAGGATTACCCTATAATTTAGTCCAAATCACATCAACATTTGCATGAACTTTGCTACAAGAATGTGACAAAAGAAAAGAAATGAGAAGATGCAACATTGAACACTGCTTTCTACAATAATCAGTTTTCATCCTGAAAAGACTTGTATAGCGATAAGTTATTTGCTAGATGCAATCATTAATTGCCAACGGTTCTGAAAAATTTGATGAATAGGAAGTTCCGGATGGCTTCTTGATGTGGTTAGTAGGAAGATAGTGCTCCAATCGTTCATTCTAGTCAATCTTTCTATTGAGAAGTTATAATAATGTTAGTACATGTTGAGGTGAAATCTCAGTATACCAAATGAGATAAACATTTGCCCAAGAAGATGAACAATTGCATGAATTCACTGTTATTTATTTCATTCGATGTTTTGTGGCAGATGACGAGAGCAATCAAGAAGATACTTTATGCCGCGGATGCCAAAGGCTCCCCTCTTCCTGAAGCTCAAGATCTGATAAGCAGATCAGCCAGTGATGATACAGAGGAGGCAGAGGAAAGCACATGAGATATTTCAAATGCGCTCCCCTCCATATCTCATTAGATACTTGATGACCCTCATTCTGTACAGGACTTAATAAGAAACTGCAGTTGGTAGACGTGTCAAAAATGTTTCGTTCTTTGCTTAATCTCTCTGACAACCATTTTTAAAACTTAACCAACATAGTGCTGAAACTAGGCTCCTTTATCATTGGTGTTGTTTATGCTGACAGCTGTGCCGATGCACTGTGTCTTTCAAATTTATGACATTGCATCGTTATGTATGGGTATATAATCTATCTTCCTTGGGATCATAGGGAACGAATTGTGAATGCACATGTATGAGAATTATTGCCCACGTCTTTCTTACTATTCGTCGAGACCTTTTCTTGAATCCACAAACTCTTGACAGGTTCCCATCTCGTAGCTGCAAGAACTGCCAGAAACTGCATTTGGTGATGCACCAAGGGCATTGCCATGAGATGAATAGACCGTGTATCTAATGTTGTTCTGGTTTCATTTATGGCAAACGTTGGCCTCTCTTGGTGACTACTTTCATCTAGTGTGGGATACTGTGTCTACATAAACACTGTGCTTATTATCCTGGTCTCCTTCATATTTGAATGTGGATACAAAAATTTCCTGAATGTGGTATTTACTTTGCTGTCAAAAAATTAATCAATCATATCTTTCTAGGTTTTTGCTCGGTCCGCATTTGGATCTGAGTATCACAGAATTGGATTCGCTTATCTGATAGGTATTTATATTAGTCATTGTTTCTTCATTGGAAACTTTATCAACAGCTGAGAGATTTTTTTTTTCGTCGTAGAAGTATTTCCTTGCCTTCCTTCTCTGATTGACACTTACCTTGCTTTTCCTAATAATCTCATATTCACTTAAGAATTCTCATCAAATTAAAATTATCCATAATTAGAAATTTCTAATAATCCTTTATATATAAAGAGAAATTGGTAGAATTCTTTATGAAAAATTTAATTAACATGTGTCATATTATATGGACACAAAAAGTTGACATGTGTCATATCTTAAGTATTCATGTGCCTCTTATCGTGTCAGAAACATGTGAAAACCTATAACCTTATACTCATTTAAGAATTCTCAGCAAATTAAAAATATCTATAATTAGAAATTTCTAATGATTAAATCTTTTTGTAATTATCATCAGATTGTAAATATCTGTAATTAAAAAAAAATTTAATCATTAGAAATTTCTAATTATAGATATTTTTAATTTGCTGA
>BQKN01067241.1:543605-576093 GCA_022839385.1 Asparagus kiusianus
GACTTCACATGCTAAAGTGCAAATCAGCTACGTGAATTTTTCCCACCTTCAAGTCCATTAAATGTCGTCTTGTTTGCATAATATATGTATCTCCTTTGTTCCCACATAGAGCGACCATTGCGCTTTTCTTGGTATCATTTTGAGCTTCTAGAATTCTAGCCATACCTAGCCTGTACATCCAAAATTCTAATGAAATATCTTTGTTCCTGTGACTTCAAATTAGCACTTGGTGTTACTTAAAGTTTGATATAGTATGGTATTTACTCATGCACTAGTCACGGCTGGTTGTGGATTGGTGTGAAATTATGCATTTTAGTGGGGGTCATACTTTATGGAACTGAGACAAGTGTAGGTGCCCTGTCTGCAGTGGATTGGAAGAAATCTGACTGATTTATTTTATTTTCTAATCATAGTCGTTAATTTGCATTGAAGTTATTTTCCTTAAATCTGCTAAAATTTCCTTCTAATTTTTACATATTTCGTGCTAATTTTGGGGTTTATGTTGGTATGGGCATACACTTTTCAGAATCTTCGGGTTCATCCTGATGCAGGTGGACATCATGTAGTATAGACTCTATAGAGCCAACCCGATGTCTCCTGGTTGCAATTAAGCATTGGTGGCTGGTGATGTCGGTATTGCATTATTCACTGTACCAATACTAGTTTAGTGTTCAAATGGTAAAGCCTATGCATTGTTCTATCAGGACAAGGCTAGTGTAACAACAGTTCGCATGGGCATCAGGAATACAAAAGCATGGTGGTATTTTAGGATCCATTTAGGTCCTCATTGTTATATCGAGCGTGGTGGTATTTAGGATCCATTTAGGTCCTCGTTGATTATATAGATCAAGGTGGTTTTTAGTGGGTTTATGTAGAATTGGGTTTCTTCCCAAACAACTTGCTTTCAAAAGTGCACCATTAAATTCTAAAAATGGTATCATAGCCGCATCATCCTGTGATCAAGAAAACCACTGCAAACCGTGGATGTTTGGTGGTCAACACCCTTGGGATTCAGTTAATGTCTGTGATGGTCTCCAAGGTGAAAATACCAACCATGTACCACAGGGATTCCACCAAATCACCAAGTCATGACCTCAAATCTGAGTCACTACCCCAAGTCGCCAACCTAAACGATATCTTTCACGAAATAATCTCACCCCTACCGCTACCCCCCTTCTGTTTGTTCAAGTACTTTCATCGAACAGTCGCTGCCTGATGAACACTTTATTCCTGACCGACTACACAGCATTCATCTTGACCGTCATGTCTGCGAGACACTTGCAAATGGGGATCCCTTTATTTACCTTAAATAATTTATATGATAAAGTATGTTATGCTTGCTGAAACTAATCGTTTTGCAGATTATCCTTTGTTTCTTTCATTGATGTATGATAAAAATCCAAAATGTATGGGTTCATGATAAAAATATACATACATTAGGGGAAAAGGTGTATAGCCATGTTCTTTTTAGTATTTATTTACTGATTCATCAACTATTGTTGTTATCTAACTCATTTATTCTTTGCTTTGCTGTTCGTGTGTTTGGTGCAATGGTTCTTCAGTGTATTTAGGTAAGAGATAACATCTATGATTCAGCTTGCACTTTTTATTGGTTTCCATGTGTCAGCAGAAGTTTACAAATTTGGCTTTGCATCAGGAAGCTATGATTCTGAGGAGAAGGCGGCAAGGGCACATGATCTTGCAGCTCTTAAGTACTGGGGTCCAACCCCAAGTGCTAAGCTCAACTTCCCCGTAAGCTTGCTACTCATGTAATCTTTCATTTTCTTTTCTTTTTATGATGTTTTTCTTTTTATGGTGTTTTATTGGCTAGCATATACTTCTCTACATGCCTGCTATCTCTAATCATCAAAATGATTGGTTCAGGTCTCTGATTATGAGAGAGAATTAGAAACAATGAAGAACATGTCACAGGATGAATATGTTGCTCATGTTAGGAGGTATCCCCTCATGAAGCAAAATTGTCTCTGTTAGTATTTGATTCTTTCTTGACTCTGTATAAGTATCTAGTACTACCATTGCACCTATCTTACATGCAAAGAAGGGAAACAACCTTGCAGGAGCAAAATTGTGAGTGACAGGCCCAATGATGTTTTGGAAAGAGTGGCCCCGTCTATCACCTTCTTCCCTGCTCCCCCCTGTGCAATGGTAGTGTTGGATACTTTGTCCATGTATATTGACGCTTTGACTCATAATTTGGATTATGGGGATTTTTCAGGCAGAGCAGTTGTTTCTCTAGAGGAGCTTCAGCCTATAGGGGAGTAACAAGGTGTTTATTCTTGCATCCTTCACGGATGAAAAATGAAAAATGCCCCCTTTCATTATTTCTCATAATGCCTGATCAAACTCCTCTTGTTTTGGTGCGAAATTTTGTTCCAGAAGGCGGAAAGATGGTAAATGGCAAGCTAGAATAGGCCGTGTTGGTGAGAGCAGGGATGCAAAAGATATCTATCTTGGGACCTTTGGTGAGTATCCTCCGATTTTGTTTGAAACTTTCCAATACTGTTATCTTGACAAAGAAATGAAACTTATAACATGCGATCCAATGGCAGGGTATGTATTGCCATTTGTAAGTAGCATATTAAGCTGTACAAGGATGCATGCAAAGGGCATCATGCTTAATATACACTTTATAATTTGGGGGAATTTATTTTTTTTTAGAAAATTAGACTTTGAAGTTGTTCCAATTGTCATGGAAAATGTTGTTCAACCCATTTGCTTCTGTTTGCTGAGTCTTCTTACCCCACTTTCCAAAAGTAAGGAATGACCATGTCTTCTGTAGATTCCTGCAATGGGTATGGCAATATTGCTTTCTTCTAGCTGAATACAGTTGTAACATAAAAAAATGCATAGATGCTTAATGAAAAGCTTACGGTTACAACAAGCTACTTAAAAACCTTGTTATGCCTTTGTTGGGTGAAATCAGATACGGAAGAAGAGGCTGCAGAGGCATATGATCTTGCAGCAATTGAGTTGCGAGGCGTACACGCTGTAACTAATTTTGACATGAGCAACTATTGTGATGTAAAACCTTCAAACTTGCATTGTGCAATCCATCCAGACTGTTAGCTTGACAGAGAGAGAGGAAGGAGAGTGTAAATTGTATCAAGTTGTTGACATATTTCTCCTATCGGAGAATCGGAAATTTTCTTATATTTAAGCACTTAATTTTATAAATCATGATGAGTTATATCCTTAACAGTTTGAGATTGCTTTCTTGCTGGTGATTGTTGTGTTGCCCTTGATAATCCTTTTACATTAAAAGTGGGCACTTTCTGGACCGTGACTTAACACAGCAGAGCTACAGATTTGTTCCTTTCGGTTAATAGTTTGCTTTAGATGCTGGAAGAGACGGCGCTTAAAATTTTATGTTCTCTCTCGAGATTTGCTGAAGTTCTTTATCTTTCGCGAGTTTCGCGAGTCCTTGCCAGCAGGTAGTGCTTTTCTTTGAAGAGCTCTCATTGAGTGCGCAACTGATGTGCGATTTTTTTTTTTTTTTTCTTTTTCATTTGTGGGGAAAAAACTCTTGGAGGAGCTTAAAACACCCTCGTGCAGTGATACGAAAACCAAGCTAGAAACTGGCAAAACCTGAAAGCCAAGCTGGTTGAACTGAACCCGGAGGATGAAGGTAATTGTAAATTGTGTACGAGAATCGATAGTGTACAAGTAAAAACCTAGAAACAGTAAAATTATCTCCTGTAAAAGAAACTTTGGCTCCTAATTTACCCAATTTACCGACCAAGACCACGATTCGTTCTTCACAAACTGGGATCGTTCCGTTGCAGGCATCCTCCTTAATGGTGTAGCCCTCTGAATCAAACTCTTACTCAACCAGCTTAGCTTTCCAAGTCTCAACCAAGCAAGTTAAACATCAACCACAAACAGATAAAAAAAAGGAGTGTAAAACTAAAACATATCGATCCAACTCGAGTAGATTAAAACTTCCTAATCAACCATATATCCCATAAGAAGAAAAACAGCCTCTTCAATGGATTCTATCAAAACGGTAAGCAACATTTCTCGCCGTCATCATTCATCGCGTCCATCCTTCTTCTTTTTTTTTTCTTTTTCTGTACTAATCTATACACCTCCAAGCCAAACATCCTGACTACACCTACGCTTCCTCTGAACATTCATCCCCACTGTTTGAGCTACTACTGCTACTACTATGTTGATGCCTCGAAAGGACCTGCAAAGGCCAAGAATCCGAAGGAGTGGGGTATCTAGCGTGCGGTCTTCTCACTTGTGCTGTAGGTTTGGGCGAGGATGGGGCTATAACGGCCTCCGACAAGGGTTGGAGATCTTGACTGAAGGGAAGCACGTAGAGAGGAGCGACTGGCGTCTCGGTGCATAGAGCTGGGTCTGTGTCAGTTTTGTGCCACGTAGGATCACCAGACTTCTGTCTCTCTTGAAGCTCAGTGTTGAGTCTTGCGATCTCGGCTGCTAGGGCTAGGTTCTCATCTTTTAGTTCGTCCTTCTCCACCATGACCTGTCCACGAATGCAAAAGTCAGCATGAACTTTTCTAGTCTTAACTTTAAAATCGTTAAACCATTACCATGCAGCTCAGTGTTGATGGCTAACTGCTTTCAAATGATATGGGGTACTGGTTCAGGTGCCCAGGTTGAACATAACTAAAGTTTCAAGGTTGGATTCACAGTTGAACACAATTTTGTGCGTCTCCGCAGTGGTACTTCCTAATTGTTGGATTTTTTGGTCAAAATTGTTTTCAGCACAGAGTTTTCAAACTATATTTATATTAACTATAAGTACTTTTCATAAATGCTTATTAGCCTAGTGGAAAGTTTATGTTTTGGTGTTTCAAAAGGTCCCTTGTTCGAGGTTTGCAAACGGCAAGCCGAGAAGTATTTTATTTGAATTAATCCCTCATAAGTTCTAGTGGGTCGTGAATCGTGGACTAATGGACCAGGGACCGGGGCTAATCGGGCTGAGACGCTAAGTGGCGCTTTGTTAGGCGCGCTTTGCACTTCGCACGGAGGCATCGGGGCGAGGTGGCGCTGTTTGGCGTCACGTTGGCTGCTACTATGGTTGCCTCGCAGGCTGCTTCGCAGCATGCGGACGAGCAACGTATTCGTATGAGGGTGACCCTAGCGTTCTCGTAATTTGACAAGGTTCGCTCGTTCGACGAGATTCATTTGTCATACGAGGTTCGCCTGTTTGACGATGTTCGTTCGTTCGACAAGGTTCGTTTGTCATACAAGGTTCGCTTATTTAACGAGGTTCGTCTATTATATGAGGTTCGTCTATTATATGAGGTTCGTCTGTCATACGTGTTTTCGCCAAAAGTTGTGTTTGCTGCTGAATTCATTATATATTCGTTCGATTACAACAAATTCAAAGAAATAGTTTTTTTTTATAAGACCTCTTTTACACAACAAATTTAAAATTACAACTCTTGAGAAAATAACACAGAAGTCGTTTATCGAATCCTGTTTTTGTGGGACTTTGCCTGTGCCGGGAGCGCTTTAGCTCATGGACCACCGAATCACAGATCGTGAAGAGGGGTTACTGATTCTGCCTTCGTTTATCGAAGTAAGAATTTGAAACGAAGATCTTATCAAAGTAAGATAGTCGTTCTTCTTAAAATCAAGTCAAAGCTCGAACTCAAGGAAAATCCAAGAACAAGTGTGTCTGCTCTCTTTGCTCTGAATTGCTCCGTAAAGTGCTCTCTGATCAGCCCCTCAAAAAAAAATGATCTCAGGGGGGTATTTATAGCCCCTGGACGAATAAAGCTTCCGAGACAGTGTTTGCTGTCTCGGCGGCCGAGACAGCAAAGACTGTCTCGGGTTCTGAGACAGTAAACACTATCTCGGGTTCCGAGACAGTAAATACTGTCTCGGAAATCCTCAACTGCCTGACAGTTTTCTTGTAACTGCCTTCCCACGTTTTAAAAATCCGTTATTTTGTCAGTTATCAACGTGATTCTCGCCCACGACGTTTCCCACGTTCCTGAACAGTTGGTGGCCACGTGTCGGCGGTTATTGGGGCAGTTTCTGAACTTTTGAGAACTGTCTCGCGTACGAGACAGTAAAGATTGTCTCGCACGGGCGAGACAGTAAAGACTGTCTCGCGTGCAAGACGGTCTATACTTGTGTCCTTTTCATGATTTTTTGGATGACTTCCTCTTGAGCTGTATTTGGATATCTTTCAGTATTTTTTGACGCCTACAAATACCCCCTCCAAAGTGTTCTAGACTCATTCCTTTATAGAGGGGTCTGGGACACTTTGGATAAGACAGGTCTTATTTGCAATCCCTTCATGTAGGCTGTCTAAAAATCACAATAGATAGCTTATCCCCCATCAAACTCCGATGATGAAAGTTACAATCTGACGACTTTCAGAAGGCTATAATTTGAAGACTTTCACGTAAATCGCTGAATGTTACAATCTGACGACCTTCACGATAACTGATGAAAGCTCTTATCAACAGCCTTCACAATCAACATCGGGAGTTACAATCTGACAACTCTCATATTTTCGAGCAGCCAAGGTGAAGATCACTCAACAATGGTCTTTACAACGCTTTACAGAAGAAGTTACAAGCCAACCAACTTCTTTTAAAACGCGGAAGTCATCCCCGCGTTACAATTCTGGAAGTGCACCCGACCTCAGCGTTTCCAAGCTACGACAAGACAAACGCGAACGACCTTCGCGTTCTTGAGGTTCAATCAACACCCGACCTCAGCGTTTCCAAGCTGCAGCAAGGCAAACGCGAGCGACCCTCGCGTTCTGGATGTTCAGCCAACACCCAACCTCGCGTCTCATTTCTAAGACGCGAGTTTAGGGTCCCGAACGCCAACGTGGGCGTTTGACTCGTTCAAGCAAGAGCTGAACGGTTACAGGAACCGTTTTCCCTCCACGATCTGAGGGATTTTCGCCCCACTTGGGAGCGGATTAAGGGAGCGGTTACACCCCTCTCAACCCCATTATGGAGAGAATTAAAGGGGCAGTTACACCCCTTAATTCCCTATAAATAGGGGTAAACTCAACTGAGTTCGGGTCCTTTTCTTTTTGGCTGGCTTTTGGAAACGAAGACTTGGCAGCAAAGGGGAATCCTTGGAGCATTCCTGGAGTTTGGGAGATCTGCAACAGGAGCTTTTTCATCCTTGGCTTACAACCGATCTTCGGTTCAAAACAACTCTTTTACAGAGTTCTTCAAAACTTATTCAGAGTTATCAACTCATCCAGAGTTTCAAACTTGCCACGCAAGTTCTCCACAACGTCAAATCGTGAGGAGAAGACATCGTTCTAGTGAATCAAAACGTCGGATCGTCAACGGAGAGCAAACTCGACGCGAGCATTCGAGGGAGGCACTCCATCGCCACCGTGAAGAACCCAGTTTTAAACAAAGGAGAAAACCAAATTCGTTTTCTTCTCTTTTGTAATCAAGTTGTAATCGGAATTAAATGAATTCAATTCAACTTTCTTTTATTTTTTTCATTACAATTTTTCCCACATACAAAAGATGACGACTCTGCTGGGGACAAGCTTCTCTGACGAAGAAGTGGTGGCGCAATCCGACATTCATCTCACTGGAACGACCGTCGAAACTCTCGTGGTAGAGTTTGATCAAGCCAAGTTTGAGGAGGCTATCTCCTCCGGATCCCTTAGCCCCAAGGCTATGCGTAAGATCCACAAAGTTTCCAAGGAGACTAAAGCTCCAATTGTGACCGACTCATCAAAGGGCTGTCTCCCCTGGGGGTTGCACTGTTCATACAGTCCCCTCTCTGAAAGTCGATCCTCCAACCAACGCGAGTTTCGCGTTCGTGAGCCTAAACGCGACCCTGAGCCCAAACATGAGCTTCGCGAGAACCAAACTGAACGTGGCCCTCAATGGCGCGTTTTACAGCCGAAACGCGGACCTCGAGCCTTTGTTGAACGCGAACTTCAACTTCGCGTTTCCCAGTCAAAACACGACCCTCGCGTCGACAATAAAGAACACGACCTTCATGTCGCCAAACCAAAACGCGACCTTCGCGTTTCAAGTGCCAAACGCGACCCTCGCGTTTCAAGTGCCAAACGCAACCCTCGTGTTTCAAGTGCCAAACGCGACCCTCGCGTCTCAATTGCCAAACGCCACCCTCGCGTCCCAAGTTCCAAATCCAATGCGAGACCCCCGAATAGTCTGCGTAGCGCGACTAGGTTGAGGGGCGGATATAAAAAGTTCATGGATTCAAGGCATCTCAACCAGGTCCATGTTCATCAAGAGCCAGTCCTGTCCAATCATGGACTGGGGGTTCCAATTGAAACCTCACAATCAGTGAGAAATTCTCGAGTCTTTACAACAGACTTGAGAGAGTTCATATTGAGAGAAAGACCGATGCAACAAGTCATTCGTTCATTCCAGTGTGAACGACTGATTCCTACGGTCCTCTCCGGATGTCAATGTTGCTCACATGCGGCCAAACCATTGGTGTTCGACCAATTTATGAACGTTGCTTTGCTCGACCAACGACGACGTTCTCGCAGGAAGAAGTCTCCAGAGACCGAATATCCCGGGGTCACTATCAATGTGATCAGCAGAGGGAAAGCCTCAGGTCCTAGTTCCGATGATTCTGAGACAAGTCATTCACCGACTGTAAGAGAAATCGCTAACGAGTTTGAAGGAATCTACCAACGCACTCGGACGCGAACAGGAGCCATTCCCCGTATCAACTATCGGAGATTAACCAGAGGAACTAATTCCGATGATGAACACTCAGCCATTGCAGATTCCCAATCATCAAGCTCTTTTGTTGAACATGAGAGCTCTGCTTATATGACGGGAAATCATAAAGATCTCGCAAAGAGGCTTGATGAGCAAGAGGCCATGCTCAAATCTCAGCAAGAGGCCATCAATGAACTCCTGGCCCTGTTGACTCAACTCGTCACAGACAAGGCCAAATCTCAGAAGACAGGTTCACCACTCAGGCAAGAATCTTCCCGAAAGGAAAGAACGTCTTCGTCCCGACCTCGCACAAGCAAAGGGAAGGAAAAAAATGCTTGATGACACGGCTTCTGACCAAGAAGCCCACAACCTAGAATCTTCCTCTGATGAAGGAAAAGAAGCTAAGAATGAGCAAAATCCTCAGTCGGCTAAAATCGAGGAATTGGAAGCCCGCCTAAATGTCATTGCTAACAGAAGCGAGCTCCAAGATGAGGGAGTTACCAGGCCTTATCCTACCGAATGGGATGCAGCCCCTTATCCTCCAAAATTCGAGGTCCCGACGCTACAAACTTTTGACGGCACGGGATCACCGAACCAACATATCTATCATTTCAAGTCACAGACTGGGAATGTGATATCAAACGATGCCATTCTGGCTCGATTGTTCATTGGCACCCTCAAGAGAGTTGCTTTTGAATGGTTCAGGAAACTGCCTGCGGGATGTATCAAAAAATGGACAGATCTAGAGAGACTCTTTCTATCAAGATTCTTTGAAGAGGATACAGAAGTCTCTATCCATACCCTTCTCGCCACTAAGCAGAAGAAGAGGGAGTCCGTCAAAACCTTCGTCAAGAGGTTCCGAACCATGGCTCTCCGGTGTTCGTCGGGTATGACACAGTCTACCTTAGTAGAGACCTGTCGACACAACCTGCAGACCAACATCCTAGCCCGAATAGGGGTTGCAGAATGCCGTTTCTGGAGACAACTGATCTCTCAAGGCGAACAGGCTCAAAAGATTATTGTCAGGATCAAAGCTGAAGAACAAAGTAGGCAGGATCAACCTGAGCAATCGGACCAAGCCCAATCTTCTCCTGAGCAATCGAACCAAGCTCACTCTTCCCAATCAGAACCGGAAGATACTACGGCCGCTGAAGCCAATCCTTTTCAGTAGGATGGCGGGTCCAACAACTATCACGTTAATGATCACCTCTGATAGTCAAACTTGTTAGACAGTGACTCACTAGGCGATGTGTCATGTGTTCCTTTTCCCCTGCACTTGTTCAAGACTGGGGGTTGGTTTATTTGTAGTTCATTGGATTATGAATAATAAATTTTCTGAGTTGTCACGTTCAATAAAATACCTCTGTCAACCATAAAATCTACCAGAACTGTCATGTCCATCAACTTGTCAATCTGCTTCAATAGGATGATAGGTCTACTAAAACTATCACGTTAATAGTTACCTCTGATAGTCCATTTCCTCCAAATTCCCCCATCAATCCTCTTCAAGTAGGATGACGGGTCTACAAAAAACTATCACGTTAATGATCACCTCTGATAGTCCATTCCTTCCAAATTCTCATGCCAATCATCTTCAATAGGATGGTAGGTCCACCAAAACTATCACGTTAACAGTTATCTCTGATAGTCCATCAACTCACCAATCCTCTTCAATAGGATGGTAGATCCACCAAAACTATCACGTTAACAGTTATTTTTGATAGTCCATCAACTCACCAATCCTCTTCAATAGGATGGTAGGTCCACTAAAACTATCACGTTAACAGTTACCTCTGATAGTCCATCAACTCACCAATCCTCTTCAAATAAGATGGCGGGTCCACCAAAACTATCACGTTAACAAGTTACCTCTGATAGTCAAACTCATCAGATAATGGCCTACCTGGTGATGTGCCTCTATTCCGACTTCATGGATAGTGCCTCACTAGGTGATGTGCCTTGTCTACCTCTTTTTATTCCCCTGCTAAGTCTTAATCAAGACTGGGGGTTGGTTACTTGGAATCCACTGGATTAAGAGTAACGAATCTTTCACATCGTCAAGTTAACATTACACTTCTGACGATCATCACCCCCACAGAGTATGAATGCAGCTTGCATCACTCCCAATTTGTCACGTTAATAATACACCTCTGACAATCAGCTTATCAATCCTTGTCAATAGGATGATAGGTCCTCAAAATTGCTCGAATCGTAATCTTCCCCAACAAGACACTAAGTCTTCAAAATCTTATCACAAATATCAGAACTCATCGCTGCCGATGATAAACTCACCTAGCAAGCCTCCCCAGCGAGACGTTAATTCCCAAAACCTTGTGCAAGTCACAAGTACACAAAATTCTGTCACGTTAACACTAAACCTTTGACAATCAACTTATCAATCCTCTTCAATAGGATGATAAGTCCACAAAGTTGCCCTGATCGCAACATCTTCCTGTCACGTTAATATCACATCTCTGACAAAATCAACTTATCGACTCTCCTCAATAGAGCGATAGGCCCATAAAATACTGTTAGGTTAACATTACACCTCTAACAGTCAACCCCCCCAATGAACTTGTTAATGCTTTTTCAACAAGAATAGCAAGTTTTCATCATAAAATCCCCAGCGGATTAAAGATTTTCTGGAATTATCCTAGTGATAGTGAAGAAAGTTTCTGAATTTCACTCTAGGTGAAAATTCATGCCAAGTTAATACTACACCTCTGGCTCTTCCAACTTTCTTTCAGTGTTTCAAGTAACACAGGAAGAAACAGTGGCAAAGTCTACGTATTCAATATCGTAGCCAGTGATTATCATTAAATTAATAATCTCTGAATCCATACCTTGCATGTATGGGGAATTTTATCCCGAATCCTAAGAAGGGATAAGTCAACGCCTAATACGCGTTGCCGGTGAGTCTTTGACCTTAAAAAGGACAAAAACCCACGTATTCAACATCGTGGCAGGTTGTTATTAATAACACCAAAATCCGTGCCTTACACGCATGGGGAACTTTATCCCAAATCCTAAGTAGGGATAAGTCTACGTCTAACACGCGTCGTCGGTTAGTCTTTTTCCGTAAAAATGACAAAGTCTATGTATTCAAAATCATAGCATCAAGTCTAAGAGAGTTTATTCTCTTAGCACAACGTTACATGTGGAACGGACTTAGACAATCCACATGCTAGCCCGACTCAAACGGTAGTCGGTAAAGGCTTATCAAATCCGTTGATGGCTGAGGGTTTGCCAAAAATCCTATGCATATTCGTAGGTCCATTAGCTTAATGGATGTGAGCTGAGACTTGAAACAGATGAGCTGAAGACAAGTCTCAAAGACTTAGTCAAAAATGCATGAAACTCACCTCCGCGTCTCACATCGAAACGCCGAGGTCAGACTCGCGTCACAAAACCGATAACGCCAAGGTCATAGCCGTGTTTTAAGTCAAGACGCTGAAGTCAGACCCGCGATGCAAAAAACCAAACGCTGAGGTCAGACGCTGAGGTCAGGCCCGCGATGCAAAAATCGAACACCGAGGTCACACCCGTGTTCCAAATTCAACATGCAAGGGTGAGACCCGCGTCTCAAGTTTAAAATACAGGGCCCACCCCCGTATTCCAGAAGCAGGGTTATGGCACATACCTTCACACAGGTCCTACATGGCAAATCCCTTCAACCAAGATGTCTCCTAAGCGAGTGCAGAGAACAAATCCTTTACGACAAGGAATCAACAGCTCCAAGATCAGAGTTAGGATCCAAAGTATTCCGAAAATTCGTCCTAGTCAACCGCGAACTTTCGAAAACTTTGGAGGGGGTTCTGTAGGCTGTCTAAAAATCACAATAGATAGCTTATCCCCCATCAAACACCGATGATGGAAGTTACAATCTGACGACTTCCAGAAGGCTATAATTTGAAGACTTTTACGTAGATCGTTGAAGGTTACAATCTGACGATCTTCACGATAACTGATGAAAGCTCTTATCAACAGCCTTCACAATCAACATCGGGAGTTACAATCTGAGAACTCTCATATTTTCGAGCAGCCAAGGTGAAGATCACTCAACAATGGTCTTTACAACGCTCTACAGAAGAGGTTACAAGCCAACCAACTTCTTCTAAAACGCGAAAGTCATCACCGCATTACAATTCTGGAAGTGCACCCGACCTCAGCGTTTCCAAGCCACGACAAGACAAACGCGAACGACCTTCGCGTTCTTGAGGTTCAACCAACACCCGACCTCAGCGTTTCCAAGCTGCAGCAAGGCAAACGCGAGCGACCCTCGCGTTCTGGATGTTCAGCCAACACCCAACCTCGCGTCTCATTTCTAAGACGCGAGTTTAGGGTCCCGAACGCCAACGTGGGCGTTTGACTCGTTCAAGCAAGAGCTGAACGGTTGTAGGAACCGTTTTCCCTCCACGATCTGAGGGATTTTTGCCCCACTTGGGAGCGGATTAAGGGGGCGGTTACACCCCTCTCAACCCCATTATGGAGAGAATTAAGGGGGCAGTTACACCCCTTAATTCCCTATAAATAGGGGTAAACTCAACTGAGTTCGGGTCCTTTTCTTTTTGGCTGGCTTTTGGAAACGAAGACTTGGCAGCAAAGGGGAATTCTTGGAGCATTCCTGGAGTTTGGGAGATCTGCAACAGGAGCTTCTTCATCCTTGGCTTACAACCGATCTTCGGTTCAAAACAACTCTTTTACAGAGTTCTTCAAAACTCATTCAGAGTTATCAACTCATCCAGAGTTTCAAACTTGCCACGCAAGTTCTTCACAACGTCAAATCGTGAGGAGAAGACATCGTTCTAATGAATCAAAACGTCGGATCGTCAACGGAGAGCAAACTCGACGCGAGCATTCGAGGGAGGCACTCCATCGCCACCGTGAAGAACCCAGTTTTAAACAAAGGAGAAAACCAAATTCGTTTTCTTCTCTTTTGTAATCAAGTTGTAATCGGAATTAAAGGAATTCAATTCAACTTTCTTTTATTTTTTTCATTACAATTTTTCCCACATACACTTCAATACTTGATTGAGTAGACCGTACGGAAGAACCCGTAAATGGCTTCAAATCTTGACCTCTTCATCTTTTTGTCTATTCAGTGCTTTGTAGAATAGACAAAATTCTTCCGGTGCTACGTTTATCGCTTGACCGTTGTCGAAGTCTTGACTCGAAGCTGGGATTTGTACTTGTGAATTCAGCTTTTGTCATCAAATTGATACTGGATTGTTAATCACTGTATCAGTTCTTCATAAGAACACAGTTTATACGCATGTATTTTTTGGAGTTTTCAAGGAATAGTTAACCTCATATACCCGTTGGGAGGTGGTCAGGTTATTCTTAAGAATATTCTAAGTGATATTCTCCAGAAACTTCCTGTTGAGGGTAGGGAAACAGTTTAGACTCGTGTACCTATTGGAGTATTCTGGTCTCTTTTTTGTTGGTAGAGATGAACCCGATGATGGAGAGGAAGAATTTTATATTCTATCTCATGGTCTCTTGTTTATTGGTAGAGATAAACCCGATGATGGAGAGGAAGAATTTTATATTCTATCTCCTGGTCTCTTGTTTATTGGTAGAGATGAACCCAAAATCGAAGAGGAAGAATTTTATATTCTATCTCCTGGTGCAAAGGAAACTCAAAGTGGGATATCCACTTAGAGAATCTGGATTGGTTTGAATAATCCCAACTGTCATAAGGTTTGATTATCCAATTCAAAAGTGGACCTTTCGTTCGTAATGTAAATCGAAAGGAGATTTTAGTTGTGGTCCTAACTGTAGTAAGGTTTGACCAAGTGGGAGTTTTGAGACGATCCTAACTGTTTAAAGGTTTGACCACTCCATTTGTGGACCTCTCGTTTATGGAAGGAATCGAGAGGGGATTTTGGCTTTGGTCCTAACTGTTTAAAGGTTTGACCATGTGGGAGTTTGATACGATCATAACTGTTTAAAGGTTTGATCGTTCAATTTGTGGACCTCTCGTTCATGGAAGGAATCGAGAGGGGATTTTGGCTTTGGTCCTAACTGTTTAAAGGTTTGACCAAATGGGAGTTTGATACGATCCTCACTGTTTAAAGGTTTGATCGTTCAATTTGTGGACCTATCGTTCATGGAAGGAATCGAGAGGGGATTTTAGCTTTAGTCCTAACTGTTTAAAGGTTTGACCAAGTGAAGATTGCCAATTGTCATGAATTGAAATTTTGGGTGTCAGTGCTCAACAGTGGGAGTGTTGAAGGCTTGGACACAACGGGAGTTTGGGTATATTTAACCACGAAGTATTTTGGTGGACTCACCATCAGTTAATTTGATTGGTGAGGAATTTTATGGTGGAGGACTGCGAATCATCAAGCACTCCGCAATTAGACCATAGGAGTTTCGTGAGGAAAGACTGACCTAATGAGGTCATTGAATCTCATCTCAACAATAAAATGCTTGGAAAGTCACAGTGGGAGTTGGCGAAATTAATCCCGACAATTGAAACCAATTAATCAGCAGATGAATGATTTCAGAGTTTTGTGAGGGAAGATCGACTTGATGAAGTCATTGAATCTCATCTCAATGAAAGAGAACTCTAAAAATCACAGTGAAAGGGTTTTAATCATTTTGGACATAATTAAATAGTCACAACGGGAGGTTCTTAATCATTTTTTTTCATAATTAAGGGTGGATTATTCAGATGATTGGTTTTCATCTTGAACAATCGATTAGTTTCGGGTTATCCTTAAGAATACCCTATATAGTATTCTCCAGAAACTTCCCGTTAAATAGGTTACCCTAAATGTACCAGGGATAGTGCTTTTTCAGGAACTTTTCGTTTGTGAGCAACGTTGCTGTTCTTGATATAGAATCAGGTCTTGGTTCCTGTCTTCGTATTCAACTATGATAACCTTATATCCACCCCCAGCTTTCAGGTGAACCTGAGTCTAATCACATTTGGAAGCAACTTTTAACCTCTTATATCGGTATGAGGTTCAGGAAACAGTTTATACTCGTATGCCTTTTGGAGTTAGGGAAAACAGTTTATACTCGTGTACCCAATAGAGTGAAGGGAAACAGTTTATACTCGTGTACCCAATGGAGTATTATACATCCTCATTTGGCTTGTTTTGCCGTTATGACGGCGGAGTCAATTAAAGCTTGGATTTTGTTTTTAAGTCCAAAGCAAATCTTGGTGGGATGAAGAACCCTTCTGTGGTATGCACAGTAGTTTGGATCCGTAGTCCTTTTAGCGCTCTCCTGATCTTTAATAGGTGGCAGCTCGATTTTGTCATTGGCGATGAGGTATTTCAAGATGGTTAGAGCTTCATCATCTTCAAAAGAATACTCCTTTTGGAACTTCGGATCGAGAGTTGCATTCGCAGCGATTGTAGATATCGCCGGTTGATTTCTCTCAACTTTCTTTCTTTTAAGAAAGTGTTCAGCTTGTTCGCCACGTATTTTTAAATCTTTCTAAGTTTTGGATGGTACGATCCCCAGGGCTTCCAGGACATCGATAGAGAGATTATTGTGGCATGTTTGCAGGATGAACTCCTCTGTAACAGGATCTCTGCAATTCATTGCCTTGTTGCGGAAGCGCTTGATAAAATTATCAACCGGCTCTCCGTCTTTTTGTTTCTCATCCAGAAGGGTTCCGATTGACTCTTCGGTGTCATCATCGAAGAAATTGCTGAGGAACAAACTTTCTATGTCATTCCAGCTATTGATGCTCTCTGGCTTGAGACGTCGATACCAATCGAAGGCGGGACCACGAAGGGTGCCAACGAATGACCGGACCATTAAAACCTCGTTTCCAGATATCATGCCCAAATGAGACTTGAAATAAATCAAGTGCTGAGTAGGCATTTCCTTCGAACGGTGTGAAGTCAATCAGATTGAACTTTGTCGGGTATGGAATTGAATCCCATTCTTTTGGATAGGGACATGGAATACCCGTTTTTTTCACTTCTTGAGCCGTCATCAAAGCGTTGACTTTGTTTTCAAGCTCTTTCATTTTCTTGTCATCGTCTATGTCTTCATTCGAAAGACGTTGAGGAGAATGAGTTGGACCACCCCCTGTAAGAGGTGTTATTGAACTACCCCCAATATTGTTATTGGGAGGATCCATTAAATCACCCCCAGTATTATTGCTATTGGGAGGTGTATCAGTCATAATGACTTCATCCACTTCTGGATCGCTGTCATCTACAACATTCTGAGTGTGGCGTCTGGATTCAGCTCGCTGATTGGACCCAGGAGGTTGAGGCCGTTAAGCTAGCAACTCTCTCATTTGTTGGATAGCCAACTCCATCTCCATCTTCATTTCAGCTCTAATTTCTTCACGTTGCTTAGCTAGAGCCTCTTGAAGTATTTGAGCGAACTGATCAGAGGTGATTGTGAGTACTTCTCTTGTTTGCCTTGTGCTAGATACTGTATCATCCGAAGCGATCGCAGAACAAGTGTCCGAGAGCTCATCCTCTGATGACATTCCTTCATGCATTCTCTTGTAGTCTTTACGTCTGACAGCTCTTAACTGGAGTCGAGATATCCGTTGAGCAATTCTTGAGTTGACTTTTCCTCCCGGGGAAAAGTCGGGATTTGATTCACTTGAATGCCACTTAGATTTTCCTTTATCAGCCACGTTGATGGTGACTTCAGGAAATTCATCCTCTTGAACAGCAAGTTTCTTGCAGAAATGTCTCGGCTTGGGCTTTGACATTTTGGTGAAAAGTCTCTGGAACCCTGAGACTCTTTGCGGGATGGCTTCTCGTTTGACGTAGTCATATTCCGACAATGTTGCTCTAATGAGTCGCGCACAGGAACAATGAGAGCTTATTTCTCGAATAATTCTCTTTCAAAATTTATTCACACCCCCAACTTGATAGTACGATTCATCGGTATGATTGTCGAAAAATCCTATCGTCTGTTGGTATGACCTCCCAGACATAACGATGTCTTTTGACGAACACGTCTTTTTCTGGGTGTATAAAGCCTTGTTGGCATTCTCAGGACAAATTATTGTTATCTTTGAGCAATCCAAGGTTATGTCAGGAGTCACACGTTTAGAACCACCCCCTTGCGGGTGCGGAGTCTTAACGGGCTCCGAATGCTGATTTTGCACAACTCCAGACTTTGGAATCCAAACTTTGCAGGGTTTTGGTGGTTTTTTGGCCACTGTTTCCTTGTTTCTTTCTCGTCTTTGTTGTAAGAGAGCACGGGCATGGGCAGCGTTTGCACGACGTTTTTGTATACATTCTTTGAGGGTCGAACGAACCCTTTTGACGAGAGTCCATTCTTCCGTCGTTAGTTTAGGAGAGACATGAGTAATTGCTTGTTGAGACAACTGAACCACTCGATGCCTCCTCGACTCTAGGTCCGCGTGATAACGAACCACATCGGTTTGTTCTAAGACCTTAGCCAATTGACGAGCACGGCGCTGACACTGTCTTTGACGAGCCCTCTTCGTCAGCACCGGTGAGCTATGTAGCACGGACACGGATCCGATACGGCCATCCGACACGTCGACACGAGGCAAATCCTAAAAAATACATAGGATACGTGTGTTCGACACGTGTGTCCGACACGGACACGACACGACACGGCTTCATGTTACGCGTGTCCGTGCTTCATAGCCGGTGAGCTATTCATCAGCGACTCCTGAATGGGTGCGGAGTCCTTTGGAGCAGGGATGTTGCAGGCAGAGTCCTTAGCAGCAATCGGACAAGAACTTTCACCTGCAGCCTTCGTAGGCATTGCAGACTTACAAACTTTCTTGGAAGAAGAAATCCTCCTGTTTTTGCGAGGCGAGGAGGATTTTGAGGATGAGGATGACAAGTACTCCTCAAATTTCGCTTGATCGAATTCATATTCGATCTCTTCGCTGACGATGATCTTGATCGGCTGTGACACTGCGGCCTCGGTAGCGAGGTCGCTGGCTCCCACTGTGGTCGCCAGTTTGTTTTCGTCAAAAGTTATGTTTGCTGCTGAATTCATTATATCTTCGTTCGATTACAACAAATTCAAAGAAATAATCTTTTTATAAGACCTCTTTTACACAACAAATTTAAAATTACAACTCTTGAGAAAATAACACAGAAGTCGTTTATCGAATCCTGTTTTTGTGGGACTTTACCTGTGCCGGGAGCGCTTTAGCTCGTGCACCACCGAATCACAGATCGTGAAGAGGGGTTACTGATTCTGCCTTCGTTTATCGAAGTGAGAATTTGAAACGAAGATCTTATCAAAGTAAGATAGTCGTTCTTCTTAAGATCAAGTCAAAGCTCGAACTCAAGAAAAATCCAAGAACAAGTGTGCCTGCTCTCTCTGCTCTGAATTGCTCCGTAAAGTGCTCTCTGATCAGCCCTTCCAAAAAAAATAATCTCAGGGGGGTATTTATAGCCCCTGGACGAATAAAGCTTCCGAGACAGTGTTTGCTGTCTCGGCGGCCGAGACAGCAAAGACTGTCTCGGGTTCCGAGACAGTAAATATTGTCTCGAAAATCCTCAACTGCCTGACAGTTTTCTTGTAACTGCCTTCCCACGTTTTAAAACTCCGTTATTTTGGCAGTTATCAACGTGATTCTCGCCCACGACGTTTCCCACGTTCCTGAACAGTTGGTGGCCACGTGTCGGCGGTTATTGGGGCAGTTTCTGAACTTTTGAGAACTGTCTCGCGTACGAGACAGTAAACACAGTCTCGCACGGGCGAGACAGTAAACACTGTCTCGCACTGGCGAGACAGTAAAGACTGTCTCGCATGAGACAGTAAAGACTGTCTCGCACGAGCGAGACAGTAAAGACTGTCTCGCGTGCGAGACGGTCTATACTTGTGTCATTTTCATGATTTTTTGGATGACTTCCTCTTGAGCTGTATTTGGATATCTTTCAGCATTTTTTGACGCCTACAATACGAGGTTCGCCTGTTTGACTATGTTCGCTCGTTCGACGAGGTTCACCTGTTTGACGACGTTCGTTTGTCAAACGAGGTTCGTCTGATTTGATGAGACGTGACCCTCGCGTTTCGTAGCAACACGTCCATTGATTGCCTCGTATTCAGGAGTTACTGCATGTAACAGTTACAACAGTAATTAGAGCAATTTAATGCATTGATGTTACAATCTTAATTGACATTGAGAATTATAACAGTCACATTAATTGCTAGTGACTCTTAAGCTGGCCTTAATGGCCTATAAATAGCGCCCTTGGGCAGTTCTTAGTTGCGCCTGGAAACTCTCTCGCGAGCGTGGAATACGAACGTTGATATAGAATACGAACGTCGATATACACACGCGAGCTTGGAAAACGAACGTCGGATCGACGTTGTTGTTGCTGTTGTTGTGCTGCTACTGCAGAAACTGTGTCCGCAGAGCCTTGAACCGAAAGGTTCTGAGATCGAGGAGATTTTTTACCTTGACCAAAAGGTCTTATAGATCGAGGAGATCTTAACAGTACTGGATTGGTGCACACCAGAGTACTATACTACTGTTCCTGAAAGCAGTTTGGCTTCGGGATCCTTACACCGGAGTAGGACAAATATTGTTTTAAGCACAGTATTTCATAAACGCACTGCAGTTAATTAAAAAAGTTTAAAATAACAACACACCGTCCTTCACTGTTTAATTCCAGATTTACCCATAATTTCCAACACTAATCAAAGAGAATACATAAGTAGACTCTCTCGTGGTATAAAAATAGCTTAAGGACTTCTTTTTCACCCACGTGTCTTGTGGGCTAAACACGGGCCCAACACCCTATCTAAATTGTGTGAGCAGTTAGCTTGTTACCCAGAGCTGTTGAAACTATTTTTATAGACGTTGTATAGAATTAGTTTCCACTAAAATTGCAGCAGATTTTGCGTCTGCGACCTAGAGGCAGATCGTCGTCTTAGATTTCACCGTTTCTCTTCATGAAACGACAACAGGTTTCTATTTTGGTAGGGGAACGTGTAGGATGCTTGCTTCAAAAATATCAATGTGCATCAAAACAACTGAGTTATTGAGGAACAGATACTATGTGACTCAATTGGGGTGAAACATAGACACCGAGGACGATGAACAACTTACATAGCGAGACTCCGTTAGTAAAGTTGCACTTTCCTTCCTGAGACCTTCGACTCGTAGAATGAGATCCCTCAGAATCCGAGTAGCTTCGTCCAGTATGCAGGCCTTGCCATTATTCCGCGGAGCTGGTTCTGCGGGAAATAAACCATGTTTAACCAAAAGGCACAGAGAAGAGAGGAGAGCGGTTGCCAATCAGATAATATGATGATGTAAAAACAGCTACTAGATTATGGTAAGGTACGAAATGGTTAGCCGTAAATAGAAAAATGTCTCAGGGACCCTAAAATAGGGGGCCAGTGAGTAGGACAGTAGGACAGGTGAGGTGTCGTCTTCCTGCCCCGTGATACACTGTTCCAGGAGGTAACACCTCACCCGTCAGGTACAGGGTCCCCTATATTTTGGGGTCCCTGTAGCAGCACTCCCGTAAATAATGCAGGCCAAGCGCTGGTTAGATTCCTGAGAGGTCACGGTTTCACTTCAAGTAGCATTACGGGACAAGAAAGAGCTCATTCAATTGATGTCCAAATTATAAGGGATCATTAGTTCAAAGGGAGCATTTACCGAGCGCACGGCCAAGCTCAAGAAAGAGCTCATTCAATTGATCGCGTTTCAGCTTCTCCCTCTCAGCCTTGTGAGCCTTCTTCGGGGCTTTCGCTTGGCTCTTTTTGCTGGGGAGAGAACTGCAAAACAAAAAAACAAAGCAGAATGAATACGTGTTAATTAAGAAGAGCAAAATCAGGCCTTTAATGAAATAAATCATTGATTCCTTCCAAAACCCACCCAACAACAGGCTGCTCAGACGCCACATTCATATTGCGATCGGTTGTTGACGCGCGAAGCTCAGGCCTCCACCGATCACAAAACCCACTACGAATCAAGACCGAAAACAACTTAAAAACAAAGCGTGATGACGTCTCCAACTCCGACAGAAGAAAAAGATCGCATCTTTCGCAACATTTACACAGAATTTCTGAAGGAAAACGTAAATACTACTTGCCAAAGAAAAGGGAAAAAAAAGAAACTAATTCAGCTGAAGCTCAACATATGATCGTCGTACCTTTCAAGTGTTTTTTTGGCAATCGTCTTTTTTTTTTTTTTTGAACAGATTGTGCTTCTGATTTTAGGGCTAAATTGAATATGAAATTGGGGATTTTAGGGCTAATGAAATTTAAAAAAAAAAGGGGGCATTCAATTATTTATATTTATCGACGGAGCGGGATGGGGGGAAGGAGGGAGCGTGGGCATGTGAAAACAGCGGGCGGGTCGACACGAGCTGGCGTGTGGCCGCCGCTCTCCTCGTTATCCTACGCAGATTCCAGATGCCACGTGGGCAGGAGAGGCGTTTTTCATTTGAGGGCTGTTAATGCTCTCTTGAAAGCCTATCAAAAGTTTCACTTTTTGATAGGCTTTCAGTCAAAATCTTCTTTTTTAGAGACGATTTTGACTGAAATCCTGCCAAAAAGTGACATTTTTAACAGGCTTTCAAGAGAGTCTTTCCCTCAAAAACAGGGAACCAAACAGCCCCTAAGGTGAAGCGGAGCAAAGTAAGGTAAAGAAAAAGAATATACAAAATAAACTAGAAAGTGAAGAGAGAGAAAATCCCTTCAATTCGAAGGGACACAAGAGTGAGGAGAGAGAATATGCAAAATAAACTAAAAAATCATATGTCTCCCCTTAGTCTCTCTCCAACCAAACAAGAAAAAGGAAAAGTATATCCCTCATCGCTGAACTTTACATTACCTTACCTTCCCTCCTCGTACCTCCTACCAAACCAAGCCTTAGTAAGTAGGCGACGTAAGACTAAACCTTGCGGTGTTAATTACATCTTTAATCTCAAAATTCTAATAGAATCTAGAATAAACTAAAGAGAGGGGAAAAAGAACTGTCTGTAGAATTTGTTATATAATTTTTAAAGCATATAGAGAGAAAAACCAAATAAGCTCGAAAATATTTTAAGAACTTTCAGCGTTTTGCAGGAAACCCCTAGTAACTTTCAATTGATATTGCACTACCCCCCCCCCCCTTGACTTTTTAGCCTAGCTAATAGAATTCATGAACTTCCCGGGTTCATCATGCATGCATCACTATCCATCGGAAATACGGTGCCAACAAACAAATATTTTGACGATTTCCGAATTAAGAATGACCAATCAAAGGCTACTGACCCTAAGAGATCCAGGTTCATAGTCTGTAACAAATTAATGCAGTGCACATTATGTGCTCTGAGGATAAATTAATGCAATAAGTGATATAACGACTTTGTTAAACTTGTAATTACTTTTTTTATTTCTTCTTTTATGTAGCTTATTTTAAGTTGAATCTATTTGTGCACATATCTCGGCCTATAAGGCCTATGGGCTCTTAATTGCATTACTCCAGCGTTTTGGGCCTGGGCAAGCTCTAATCCGAATTGAACCAATGGGAGGGAGGAAAAAAGAAACAAAAAAAAGAAAAAAGAAAAAAGAAAAAGGGAAAAATGTTTTAAGGCCCCTAAAAAAGAAAGGGGATGTGACCCAGCCCCCCATATTATTTCCCTTATGTTTCAACCCTTTCACATTCTCCCAGAAATTTTTTTCCCGAAATTACCCTTCCCCTCTTCTTCTTCTTCTTCTCCTCTGCCTCCTCTCCCCTCTCTTCTTCTTCTTCTTCTCCTCATCTTCTTCTTCTCCAGACCCTTGCCCACACCCCCCCCCCGTCCTCCCTACCCCCTCCCCGGGCCCCCTCCCCGACCTCCCCCGCCTCCTCCGTCAATATCCCTCTGCTTAATCGATTTGGGAAGACCTTCGATTGGTCTTTGAAGCCCAACCTGATGGGGATTGCTTGCACATAAGGTACAATCTTTATTAATTGAGCTTGAGTTGGAGTTTTTGAATTTGACTGAGTTTTTAAGTTCATTGTATTGGATTTTGGGCTTCCATGTTCAATTTGTGATTAAATTGAGTGTTTTGATGTTGAATTATGTCAACGTATTGAGGATTTGATGTGGATCTGTTCTTTATCTTGATTTCTTGCAAGCAGATGCCTGATGAGATTTCTTGCACACAATGTGTTTGATATAATGCATTGGTGAGAAGAAATGGTTTTATTAGAGAGAATGACTCAATCTCAGGTGTGTGTTATAATTTGATGGAATTAAACAAGATTTGAGACTGATGAAAAAAATCTATGCAGGTGAAAACCCAGAGATGATTAGTTGTTCAGAATAATAGTTTTGATTTGTCTTAGTGAGTGCATTCTGTGGTGAGAGAGGAATGGACAGTTAAAATTTTTGATAAGGGAATGCTCTATGAAGGAGTGCCTGAAGATAGAATGGTGAAGCTTCTTCAGATTGCATTAAAGTGCATATACAAATCTGCCGATGCTCGACCAACTATGAGTCAAGTTGCCGAGATGATACATTCATTGAAGGAAGAAGATGATAGATCTGTTGTGTCTGAAATTGATTCAAGAGATGCTTAAAAATTGGGGAGTTTGTTTTTATAATGTCCTGGAATTTATGTATATGTTCTGTTTGACTATTATCATTTGCTAGTGTATATGTGTTGGTCACATATGAGGAGGTGGAAAACATTGTTTATTTGTTACACTGATGACATATGTGATATTAGTCCAAATGGTGCTTTCAAGCTCAAATTTAATAAATGAGGATGTCTATTTCTTGTTGATTTCTTTTTTCATGGTATCCTTGACATTAAAAATTAAATAGATTCTTGTCACATATTTTTGTTAATGGACTGTGGTAGAGACACTAATTGCATTATTTCAAATAATGATGGGTCATCTCCGTGTTGCCAGTCCAAATGGCACTTTCAAGTTGAAATTTGACAAAACCTAGCACTGATTTGCATGAAGTGTGTACTCATAACACGTTAAGTTTCAACTAACCATGTTAACGTTCATCATAACATGCTAACTTTCAGCTGAACATGTTAACTTTCATCATAATATGTTAACATTTCCTATTACATGTTAACTTTCATCATAATATATTAAATTGAAGCTATAATAGTTACATGTTAAGATTATTGAGTTCTTGTATATCTTTGGCAGAAAAAATAGCAGAAAAACAAAAGGGAAAAATAAAAACAGGAGAAAGAAAGGGGAAAATGTTAACTATAATAGTTCTATGTTGACTTTTAGCAGAACGTGTTAACTTTCATCCTAGTATGTTAACTTTTCATATTGAATGTTAACTTTTGCTGCTTTATGTTAACTTTCATCCAAACCTGTTAACTTTCACTGCTTTATTTTCGTAGAAACGTTTAAAAAAAGCTATGAATGTAATTGGTGATTGGTGTGGATTGCTTATTAGTACAATACTTTTAGTAGAGCAATGTAGGTTGTCAAGACTTGTGTAGCACATTGTATTATATTTTTATAATATCTAAGATTGTAAGTCTATCATATCGTTTATTCAAGCAATATCAGCTGTAAGAATGTAAAAAAATTTATTATAGTGAACATTAACATGTTTGAAAGTTAACATGTTATGATGAATGTTAACATGCATGTTCAGTTAAAAATTAACATATTATGGTAAAAGTTAACATGTAATAGTGAATGTTAACATATTATGCTGAAATTTAACATGTTCAACTAAAAGTTAACATGTTACGAAGAGAACTAACATATAATGATGAAAGTTAATATGATTTATGAAGAAAGTTAACATGTTATTATGAAAGTTAACATGTAACAGTGAAAGTTAACATATTATGATGAACATTAACATGTTCAGCTGAAAGTTAACATGTTACGATAAGAGTTAACATATAATGATAAAAGTTAACATAATTTATGAAGAAAGTTAACATATAATGAGATTTAATAGTGTATTGTAACTTGAAGATTATATACATGATTTGTATATATTATGTACACAATAACCTCAAGATTATGTACATATTATGTATCATAATATTCAGGTTTTGATAAACATAATTTATATATAATCTTCAGTTTATTATGCACATCAAGTTCTATTTGAAAGAAGTTGTACATATTCACATGACAACCACAATATATTTCACATACAATCGTAACAAATTACACCAAAATTGATCACTAAATAGACACAATACATTTTATTAAATTTTGATCTAAGTACAACCAAACCATAAGAACACATAGTATAATCAACTAAACAATGAAACATAACACGTTACAAGTAATTCTGGATGCAACATAAGGATCATCAGTACAACAATCTTAGAATTGAGTAGTACACGACCATCTTCCCTCTCTCAAACCCGTTCCCCCCGCTTCCCAAGTTACTAGCAACCGCGGCGGCGGCGGAGGAGTACACGACCTTCTCGCCCTCCCGAACCCCCGACGCACCCCTCCCCCTGGACTTCCGCCAGAAGTAGCAGAACAGAAGCCCCGACACCACCAGCAGCGCCGCGAAGTCACCGAGAACGATCGCCACCACCGCGGCCCTGCTCATCCCGCCTCCGCCGGAGGAGGAACCCCGGCTCTCCCCCGCCCCCCCCCCCCCCACGGCCACCTCCGGCTTGTCGCCAGGCGTGGACGAGACGACCGCGGGAGCATCGTCTGAAGCCACGTCCTTGCAGGTGGGCAGGGGAGGAGGTCCGTAGAGCGAGGGGTTGTCGAGAAAGGAGGAAGCCGGGAATGAGGAAAGGGAGGGCGGGACGACGTCGGATAAGAGATTGGAGGAGACGTTGAGGTCCTGGAGACTGCGGAGGAGCGTGAGGCCGGAGATGGTGCCGGTGAGCCTGTTGGAGTCGAGACGGAGGGTGAGGAGGCGGGTGAGGTTGCTGAGGGAGATGACGGGGCCGGAGAGGTTATTGTGGGAGAGATCGAGGCGGGAGAGGCGGGAGAGGGAGGCCAGAGAAGGGGGGAGTTGGCCTGTGAGGCTGTTGTGGGAGAGGAAGAGGAGGCGGAGGGAGGAGAGAGGGGAGAGATCAGGGAGACGGCCGGAGAGGGAGTTGGATTTGAGGCTGAGGATGCGGAGGGAGGTGAGGGGAGAGAGGAGGGTTAGGGTGGCCCCCGCGAGGGAGAGGTTTTTGAGGACGAGGCGGGTGATGCGATGGGGGGAGCGAGGGGAGCAGGAGACGCTCAGCCAGTTTGCACAGGGGTCGGTGGCGGGCGACCAGGAGATGAGAGAGTTGAGCGGGTCGGAGGCATTCTTGAAGTTGAGGAGAGCTTTGGCGTCCGAATCTAAGGAGGATGAGGAGGCTACAGGGAGATGCTAGTGGAGGAGGAGGAGGAGGAGGAGGATAAGGGAGAGCAAGTGTATTTGCATTTTTGGAGAAGGAGAAGAAGAAGAAGAGAGGGGAGAGGAGGCAGAGGAGAAGAAGAAGAAGAAGAGGGGAAGGGTAATTTCGGGAAAAAATTTTCTGGGAGAGTGTGAAAGGGCTGAAACATAAGGGAAATAATATGGGGGGCTGTGTCACATCCCCTTTCTTTTTTGGGGGCCTTAAAACATTTTTCCCAAAGAAAAAAGATAAAATCCACTTCTCAAATGTGATTTTCTTTTCATTTTTAATAACAAATAAATAGTGGCATGACAGGCACCACTAAACTTCAAATTTCTTTTGTACTGGAAAACTACTTTTAACTATGCTTCAATAAAAAGTTTTTCTCAAAAACTATGCTTTAATAGTAGTTGTTCATTCAAATCGATTATAACACCAGCTTCAAATAGTAATTAATTTTATTTGCAATTGGTACCTCATCATTGTTGCTAGGGTGGGCAGGGGCCGGGTCGAGCGGCTCGACCCGGCCTAACCCGCCATATTCCACGATACGACCTGGCCTATAGTGGGCCGGGCTCGACTTCGTCCATGATATACGCGGGTCATGGGTTGTGCCGGGTCTAACCCCAGGGGTTGGAGAAGTAGGTCCCGCCCATACTGACCGGCCATGCCTGACCACGGCCCGACTCATGATATATTATTTGATTAATTGAGCTGTTCTTTTAGCTATTTGGGTCTGCAGCTAGCTACCAACAAAGCCAATAAGTCTTTGACTTGTGGGCCTTTTGGCCAATTAAGAAACAAATCAGCGATCTTTGAACTTGCTACTGTCTCCTTGAAAGGATTAAAAAGTTTAATATAAGTTTAAAAATAATTTAATAAAAGTTTAAATTACTAAATAGTAAATTAGAAATAATTTTAGGATTATAAGTACAAGTTTTATATAATTAAAAAGGTTAAAAAAATAGGAAAATAAGTTGGACGAAAAACTCATGGGCAGGCCGATGACCCACGGGTCATGGGCTGGGTTAGACCCGACCCGCATTTAGGTAGGTCGTGGGCCGGGTTGGATCTAATCCTAGACGTGGGATCAGAGAAGTATACCCCGACCCACTCTGACCCGGGCAAGCCCGGGTCTGGCTCGACCCGGACTTAAACCTGGTGGGCTAGGTCACAAGCTTGAACTAACACGGCCTATGCCCACCCCTAATTGTTGCAGAAGCATAATTACTTAAATGTGTGTGGAGAACGAATATCCGTGAAACAAATTTTGCATAAAATCTAATGGGTATTGGAACAAAGTATTTTTAGGAAATGGATGCTAGAAACTATAAATATTCTATGGGAAATGAAATCCACGGATGTCTCTAGGAAACGGATGACTAATTTGTCAATGGAAAGGACTCGCTCTTTCTTGGCCTTTTTTGTCATTTATCAATTATATAACAGCATAAATCCAAAACTTTCATTTTCAATCTTTTATGACATTGACATTTTCATGTTTGTACACATTATAAAAGTTAATTATCGTTTATTGCAAATGTTGATAGCAGCGCCCATCTAATATGACTCTATTTATAATAATTCGGGTCTCCTATAATTAGCCACTGTCCAATTTGTAATTTAGTAGCAATCACATGACACGTAAAAATCATAATTGTATTACTGCAGGATTTACTTCTTTTTAATGGTATGAATAATTTAATTTCATTTCTTATAAATATAAAAAGGGGTTAACTTCTATTCGTTTTTCTTGTAAGCTATTGGATTAATATTGGGCATGCATAGAGCAAAAACAAAGTATCAATAGTAAACGTCCAGGTTCAACAGTTCGAAACAATGCAAAAATCAACGTTAATATTGATTTTAGCCTTAAAACCATCGATGATTAGCATCTTATCAATGGTTATAGGAGCCAATCGGAAAAAAATAAAAACAGGAATTGGCACCATTGATGGTCTACGGCGACATCGTTGATGGTTACAGAGAACCATCGATTATTATAGGAGACTATCTAAGAAATTCAGAAACCAAAATAATCATCATCCATAGCTATAGTTGAACCATCGATGATCACCAAGGGACCATTGATGGTCCTGATCCAGGATTGATGGTTATGACAAAATTTAGTAGATTTCAGGATTTAATCTCAATCATTCGTTGACCCGTTTGATCTCCTATTTGCACTTAGATTTGAGTATCTTTTTCTTATGCTATCAAGGTGTATTTTAGTTGGTTCAAATTAACACACGTGTTATATATGGTATAACAAAAGTATTAGTATTATACACTTGTGTTGGAATATAAGTGAGCGTGCAAACAAGCGAGTAGGACCGTGCGAACGGGAACGTGCGAGTGGCACGTACGAGCGGGATCGTGCATGCGGGCATGTGCGGCGGGATCGGGATGGCGGTCCGGGTGCGCGGTCCGGCGCGGGCTTGGGCGCGTGCTCTTTATGCACATGCTATCATTAAACGAGCTTAAACGTTTTGTATGTGCTCACTTTGATGTAGAACACATGGCAGACACGTTTATGTCAAAGTGGGACAATCGCAAGCCCTAATACGGGCCTGATCGAAGAAAATAACTTGTTTGAAAGAAACGGCCGTAACTTTCAAACCGTACGTCGGAATTGGACGAATTATATATAAAAATTGACTATCTCGACGAGACGGAGCCATCCAAACTGATCCCTAAGGGTTCGGTTTACTTCTTCCGTTTCACCAAATTCCTTACGATTTGAGAGATATCTGTATTTTTGTCCGTTTTTACTATTTTTAGTAATGTTTTAGGAGTCTGTTTTGATTAGGAAACAAAATCGATTTGATCTCTGATTTGACCGGTAGACTTTCCTAGTCATAAGGAGTCTTTTTAGGAGTTTTAATGTTTTAGAAGTTCTTTTATTATTTTTAATAAGTTAGAGTCATTGTAGGAGTTTGAGTTCTTGTAAAAGTCTTGTTTCTTTTCTATTTAAGTAGGGTCTTGTAAGCCTTAGAGACATAAATTTGATTAATAAAATTTCATTTTTCTTTAATATTTAATTCGTGGATTCTAAGATTGTCCTTGGTGGATTCCAAGGCTACTACTTCCGCGCTACGTCAATTGGTATCAGAGACTTATTCCTCCGACCCGATGACAGGTGATGAAGCCCATATTTCTCAAACTGAGTTCGACGTGCTAAAGATCGATGTTAATCAGATGAAGACTTTCATGAAACGACTTGCGGTGACAGTTGAGCGTCTGAACATGGCGGGAGTTCAAAATCGCGTTGATGGTCGCCAACGACGTGATCCGACTCCACTGACTCCATATGATGAATCCGACAGTGAGAAAGATAACTATGCAGCCCCACGCCGTGGTGTTTATCACAGAGACCGTTGACGAAGGGAAAATTATAACGCTGGAGGTTTCAAGGTGAAGATGGATCTGCCATCTTTCAACGGGCAACTTCATATCGAAGAATTCCTCGAGTGGATTATAGAAGTAGAGAAATTCTTTGAGTATATGGAGATCCTAGAAGAGCGTAAGGTAAAATTGGTAGCCTACCGACTCAAAGGTGGAGCTTCAGCTTGGTGGGAATCTGTTTGTCTGAATCGATCTCGTCAAGGAAAGCCGAAGGTCGAAAGGTGGGAAAAGATGAAGAAACTACCAAGGGTCCGTTTCTTACCAAGTGGTTATGAACAAGTTTTATTTGGACAATACCAGAATTGTAAGCAAGGTGGAAGAACTGTGGATGAGTACACACAAGAGTTCTATAGACTATCATCCCGCAACAACTTAAATGAGAGTGAAGCCCAACAGATGACCCGATATACAGGAGGATTGAGGATGGCAATTCAGGACCGCATATCTTTGCAGCAGACCTATACCTTAGCAGATACGGTTAGCCTAGCCGAGAAGGTGGAGCGACAACTCGGACGAAATAGTAAAGGATCATGGGCAGCTTCCAACGGGTCGCGCATAAACTTTAATCATTGTGGGAATAAATAGTCTCAAACTATTTTTTTTATCAAGCTACTACAACGGAGAAGGCAAAGGGTCCAGCAATAGCAGCAAAGAAGACTACAGCATCGAACCTATATGTTAAGCCTGACCCGATCAAGTGTTATAGATATGGACAACCTGGTCATCGATCCAATTAGTGCCCTAAAAGAGGTGTTGTGAATATGGCGTGTCACTAGGCCTGTCCATCCGGGTCTGCCCGGTTTATTTTTTTAATTTTTTATCAAATTTTTTTAATTTTATTTAAATTTTAAATTATACAAAAAAAGACAAAAAATAATAAAAATAATAATTTTATTAATCACTTAAAATGACATAAATTACAAATAAAAAATTATAAAAATAAATTCTTTATTAATAATTAATAAATCATTTACAAATTACAAGTATAAATTTATTTTGGAATTCATCGCATCACAATAGATAAGTACATCCCAACTAGGTTTTTTTTTAATTTCTTTTCTTTTCTTTTTTTGATAAAAAAATGCTAAAAATTAGTTTAATATTATTATATTTTATATAATGTATTAGTATATACTTACAAATTATTATGTAACTATATATTATATATACATATATTATATGTAAATATATTGTATATATTTATAAGTTATAACTTGAGAGAGAGAGAGAGAGAGAGAGAGAGAGAGAATCGCATAAGTAGCCGTTGCCCGTCAGGCCAATGGGGAAGAAGTAGCCGTTGTAATATACTATACTTATATATACTTATATACTAAGAGAGAGAGTATACTTATATATACTAAGGGGGGGTTATTCATTGGTGTAATTTTAGGGGTAATGGGATAATTTTTGGAACAACATTGTTTGGTGTTATTCATTGGGGTAATTGGATATGGATTCAATTGTATGGTGTTATTGGTTGGGACAATGGAACAAGGATAATATATTTTTGTGTTATTGGTTTTTTGGAACACTAGTGAGATAATTACACCACTTGGGATAAAATTACCTCACTCATATACAAAAATTTTGTCCCAATAGTAAAAATTTACCCCATTCTCCATATTGGAACAATGTTGTTCCACTTTGAAGGCAATTGGGATAATTTTAAAATATTTTTGTATTACTTAACTAATACATGCAATTATATTATAAATATATGACATGATATATAAAATATAACATATATTAATATTTTAATAACATAATTTAATAACATATATTAATAATATTATATAATAATAATTATAGTATAACGTTATTTATTATAATATTATATAATATTGTAATAACATATATTAATATTTTAATAGCATATATATAATATTTTAATAACATATATTAATAATATTGTAATTTATTATTATATAATATTAATTAGTAATTATAGTATAACGTATTTATTATAATATTATATAATATTTTAGTAACATATATTAATATTTAATAACATAATTTAATAACATATATTAATAATATTATATAATAACATATATTAATATTTTAATAACATATATATAATATTTTAATAACATATATTAATAATATTATGTAATATATTATTATATAATATTAATTAGTAATTATAGTAT
>BQKN01067241.1:616093-646706 GCA_022839385.1 Asparagus kiusianus
ATTATAGAAAACGGACACGAATACTAGAGGTGCCATATCAAAACTATGTTTTGATCGTTTGCACCCCCACAAGTGGAGTAAGGATTCCATCAGAATCAGAACACATATGAAAAGGGGTGACTATACCCCTATACGGATAGTTAAATGGTTAGTTTGGTAATTTTGATATTCAATAATTTCATTAAGATTTATATTTCAATTTAAACTATATCCTTATCTTCATACTATGTATATCCAATAAAAATTTATCAATTTATCAACTCACTATTGCTTAATAAAGGGTATTTTTATCTATCGTTTGCCCCCCTCGATTTTTCCGAACCTGTGTTTTGCCCGATAGCAACAAACGACATTCTTGTCTGATGCTCTACCCCGAAACTAAATACATTCAATTTTTGCGTGCAGCTTGTATATGTTCAGATTTTCTTGATCTGGGATATATATATTTTTTTCAAGTAATTTGGGTGTCACGGAATAGTTAGCTCTTATATTAAAACATTATTTAAGTGATATGTAATAGAGTCCCACTAGAGACACACCCTCAACCATACTCCCAACCATACCCCCACGCTCTTTATAGTACTAGTGGGCCATGCATGATATTTTTTAAAAAAATATCATGTAAAAAAATATCATGCATGGCCCACTAGCAATATAGAGAAGGTGGGGTGTGGTTAGGAATGTGGTTGAGGGTGTGCTCCTAGCATTATTTTATGTAATATCCTGGACAATTTCAAGGCATCATACATTTTCACACCTACCCTAAGAATCTTAGCCCAGTGGGCCTCAACATTTTTATTTATCGTGATAAATACCAAACCCAGGCACCAAGTAAACCGTCTCTGGAAAAAAAAAGAAAGAAAGAGAAGGATCAAAAGAGAAGGAAATCATTCATTTTCTTCCCATTTTCCCTCCCTGACATCCTCTACACCTGACATCCTCTACACCCCCCCCCCACCCCCCCCCCCCTCCCTTATTTCTCCCCCTCTCTCTGTCGAAACCCTAGATTAATTTCCCCCCAAAATTGGGAACTATGAATCCGCAGAAGAAGAGGAATTTCAAGATCGAGGCGTTCAAGCATCGAGTGGAGATGGATCCCAAGTACGCAGAGAAGACGTGGAAGGTTCTCGAGCACGCGATCCACGAGATTTACAACCATAACGCCAGCGGTCTCAGTTTCGAGGAGCTCTACAGGTCCTATTTGGTCTCGAATTTTTCATTTAATTTTAGATGGACGATCACGAAAGTTGTATAGTTTGATCATTGATTAGGTTAGGCGTTGTAGTTTTTTTTTTGCAAAAGTTGTTCCGCACAGGTTCAAGCCCGTGCAAATATTTACGCTATCCAATAAAGAAGACCTTATATTCAAAGTTCTGGAGTTGGAAAGATGGGAAATGAAAGAGATACACGACACAATAGTGATCTACACGCCCCCGAATAGATGTAGGAGACTTGCATGTATTTATGTTTGTTAGGTGTATGTGATTCCCTTCACTCATATACATTGAAATTTAAATTTGAGAGTCTCGAACTGTTTCAAACCAGTGTTATCAAAGACGCGCCTCATGCGCGCTACGATGAGGGGCAGTGGTGAAGCACCCCACATCTGCAACGCCTTTCGCGCTTCATCTGCAACGCCTTTCGCGCTTCGCAAGCAAGTGCATGCAAGGCATAGCCTTGTATGTTTTTGTTATTTAACATTGCAATCGAGTCCTTAAGCTTTATAGCCGATAGCTAGGGGTGCATTCGGTCCGGATACGGCTCGGATATGATGCTTACAATATCCATATCCGCTTATCCATTTTGGATACGGATACAGATCCAGATATATCTCGGTAAGAAAAATTCATATCCATATCTGCTAAAATTGGATACGGTTACGGATATAGATGCAGATATATAAGCGGATATGCATGCGCATAGAAAACGGATATGAGAAAACTAGATAGTATTGAGAAAAAAATAGCTTATGTGATAAAAAAAAAGAGGTCGTTAATATGTTCATTATAACTAAAAAGCTAAGATTAGACATCTTGATCATCAAAAATTAACCACAAATCCACAATTTAAGAACCGAAACTATCGTAAGAGTATGACTAATATGTATTCGGATATTTCAGATACGGATATAGATATTTTACTACAAAACCATATCCGTGACCATATCCTATCGGTTATATATTTGAGTAACCCTATCCGTATCCTAAATAGATACGGTTACGGATATTTTCTCGGATACGTCTACGGTTTAGCACCCCTACTGATAGTTAATATTGGATATCACAAAGAGCAAATATACCCATTAGGCCTTTTTAGTAGCCTGATTGAGGACCCTGATTAATCCGCGTTTACCATTTGATTTTGCTTCAATATTTGTATTGATTTGACTTCTTATTTAGAAAATCATAAACTTTGCTAATTGCTACTATGTTGGATGTGTTAGCATTCGAATTAAGACCTTGCTTTGTGATTTGGTAGTAGATATTATTTATGTTAATATTCATAAACATGTTCTTTCGTGCTTGATTATCTATCCCTAAAAATTTTGTGTGCTGTATGCGTCTCGCTTCACTCAGGCGCGTCTATTATGTTATGACTTGCGCCTGTGTGCTTAAAGGGACTTTCTGCCTTGCGTTGGCCTTGAGCATTGATAACACTGTTTCAGATATTTATTTATTTATATTGTACGAATATGTAAACCATCTTTGCTGATTATCTATCACTAGTTAGGACTAAAATTTGAAGGAGAGTATGCATGATATGAATAAGGAAAAGGGCAGTAGCAATTTCTGGAATCTCAGCAGGAAAGGGAGTACTCTCCTTCTCCCTTTACTTGTTTTCTGTGGGGACACCCAGGATTTAGTCTTCAGGTTCAATTGCTTGCTCTCAAGTCTCTTCTTCATGTTGCTTTTGCTGCAACATCTCAATGTAGGTTATGCTTGTTTCTGCCCTCAATGCCATGTATTACCTTTGGTACTAGGTTTCTCATCTTTATAGGGTATCTGTTGATAGCTTAGATATCATATGCACCTAATGAGTGGCTTAAAATTTCGGTTTTGTACTTTCCTACTGAGAAGCTGTTTAGTTACGATTCTGTCGCCCACATGTTAGAGGAAGGATGGATGGAAGGAGTATTAATGTGTCTACAGTTACATTGTTATTTCTGTCATTTGAGAGTTTCAGTGAATCATGTGAACTCACTTGTGCATACATTGTTTTCTTTATCTCTTACCAATGGAATATATATTCATTACTGTTTAGATTTGGGTAATTCGTAAATCAAGTATCTCTTGAGCATAGTGCTTTAATTCCTTTCTAATAGTTGTGAAAAATACTTATTTATCAGGATGTTGGTGCTCTAATAGTTGTAACTTATCAATTGCGTCTATCTGATGCTGTACCTGTACTCCAGACGCTTTCCCGTACCCGCATCGACACTTCATTGGACACTCCTTGAATATATCTATGTATTTATTTGCGCATGCACTCAATTATATAATACATGATTTATTTTAAAACACTCATCATAAACTTCTTCGTGTCCCGATACCCTACGTTTCGCAAATTTGTCGTGTTCCGTACTCGTACCCGAGCCTGTATCTGTACCTGTTGTCATCCAACATAGATGGGCGTAGACACTTGACTGATATTTCAAAATATTTGCTAGTTGGAGATATTTACTACCCAGGATAGGAGTTGAAAAGATTTTGTATGGGGGCTTCTTGAGCATAAGTCAAGAACAACATTTGAAGGAGGATGAAAGCATGGTATCGTCTTGGGTTGTGTGTACAATAAGACTTGTGTAATATTGTAGTTAGAGGTCTGCATTTTGAGGGATACACCAAAATTAACTTGGTTTTGACCTGAAAAAGAAGAGGAGAAAGAAAAGAAAAGATCTGGTAGTTGATATAATTTGAGGAGTTGTTCATTTATAAAGCCAAATGAAAGAATGAGCTAACATAAGTACTTAAGATAACAGATTTGTGCTTCCATTCAGAGTATAACATGCAATTGACTTGCCTGTATACATAAAGGCATATCTGGGTCAAGCCTTATAACTTCCAAGACTCATTGAATGGGTAAGGTCCATATAATTTGAGGTCTTATGCAGAAATCGGCTGAATCAGAAATCTGTTTACTTGGGTCTGGTGGGCTATGGGACTTACATGTATAGGTTTGAAACATATGCATTCAAAGTGTGTGCATGATTCAATGGAGCTGTGAAATAACTATTATTAATTTTTTAATGACATCCGTGTACTGCAGAAATAGTTATCAATAGTCTCAGTTATTGTTTTGGGACTGTTATTTCTGACAAGGTGTTACTTTATTATTTCAGTTGAACTGAGAAACAACTTTTGATTATTTTTTTACAGGCATTAGTTTACTAACAATATAGTTATCAGTACTCATACTTTTTTCCTGGAACTGTAATTGTTATTACTGCTGACCAGGATGTCTCGTCACTAGTGTAGTTGCTGCTAGGACATGGTGATGGTAGTACTAAAATGATATTTACATTGAAAAACCATATATATTGTATGTAACACACCCACAGCCAGCTGTCTGTGGTTTACTTCCAGTAGTAGTTTAGTTACCTGTGAGGTCAAGGAAAATTTGTAAACTACTCCATATCAAGAAGATGCAAGGAGAGCGATGACAATGATGTTTAGTTGCTTTTCCTCCTACTTTCTCACTTTAAATCTTGAAGTGGATTGAAAATGAAGTTCATGGCATGGTGGGTACTCTTTATCTCCCACTTTAAAACATTGCTATGTTGCTTCTATGTTGTTGTCAGTAGCCAGACAGACTTTGTATCCGTAGCATACATGAAAATGTTTACCACTGCAATGCTCTAACAAGAAATCTAACAACCCCTAAACTAAAGTAGCAGGAGTCTTCTACTATTGTTTGGTTAACTCTTGGGATGATATTTTGCATCCTAAGTTTGCATTATCTGGAAACAAAGATCAGAGAGTTTTCTTTCGAAACTACTTTTTCCCAGAAATCGTTGATAATGTTATTATAGGCCCCTGCAAGCACTAACCCACCCAAGTTAATGTTTGAGAAACAAGTTATGTCAATAACTTGTAGGTCCTTAGCAAACCGTTCGAGCTTCATGATGCATCTATAACACTAGAATCTAACTTATTGTTTGAAATATTATGTCCAACAATAATTTTATGCCATTGCCAAATCAGCCCAACCGAATATCCCACAAATATATTAGATACTTGATGCTTCTTCAGATGAGCTAGAAATGCCATCATCTTCTAACTTCTATTTTATACTTTCAATTTGTATCCTTACTTCCTATTTTCTTATTTAACAAATGCAGGAATGCCTATAATATGGTGCTTCACAAGCATGGTGAGAAACTATACTCTGGACTATTAGCAACTATGACATGGCACTTAAAAGAAATAAC
Source organism: Asparagus kiusianus (assembly GCA_022839385.1). Lineage (NCBI taxonomy): Eukaryota > Viridiplantae > Streptophyta > Magnoliopsida > Asparagales > Asparagaceae > Asparagus > Asparagus kiusianus. The sequence goes on from BQKN01067241.1 coordinate 621,522, forward strand.
AAAATCCATAGAGGCAGCTCAGGGTGGTTTGTTCTTGGAAGAGCTGAACCGCAAGTGGTGTGATCACAATAAGGCACTTCAGATGATACGTGATATACTAATGTACATGGATAGGACATTTGTTCCTGTTACCAACAAGGTACCTGTTCATGAGCTAGGCCTCAATCTATGGAGGGATCATGTCATTCACTCAAGTCAGATCCAAAACAGGTTGCTCATCACTCTCCTCGAACTCATACAGGACGAGCGAATGGGTCAAGTAATAAACCGAGGATTGATGAGGAACATAACTAAAATGTTGATGGATTTGGGATCTTCTGTATATCAAGAAGAGTTTGAGAGGCCTTTCTTAGAGATCTCTGCTAGTTTTTACAAAGCCGAGTCTCAAACCTTCGTTGAATGCTGTGATTGTGGTGAATACCTCAATAGAGCTGAAAAGAGGCTTAATGAAGAAATAGAGAGGGTTTCACACTACTTAGACCCCAAAAGTGAAGCTAAATTAACAGATGTAGTGGAGAGAGAGATGATCACGAACTACATGCAGAGGTTGGTTCACATGGAGAACTCTGGCCTTGTAAATATGCTTATTGATGACAAATATGAAGATCTTAGCAGAATGTACTGTTTGTTCCGTCGAGTTTCTGGTGGTCTCTCGATAATCAGAGATGTGATGACATCTCACCTTCGCGAAACAGGGAAGCAGCTTGTAGTAGATCCAGAGAGATTAAAGGATCCTGTGGACTTTGTTCAACGCCTTTTAGATCAGAAAGATAAATATGATAAAATCATCAGCACTTCATTCAACAATGACAAGACTTTCCAGAATGCTTTAAATGCCTCGTTTGAATACTTCATCAATCTCAACAACAGATCTCCTGAATTCATCTCCTTATATGTTGATGATAAACTCCGTAAAGGCCTGAAAGGGGTGAGCGAAGAGGATGTTGAGATTGTCCTTGACAAAGTGATGATGTTGTTTAGGTACTTACAGGAGAAGGATGTATTTGAGAAATATTATAAGCAGCACTTGGCAAAGCGGCTTCTTTCGGGTAAAACTGTTTCTGATGATGCTGAGAGAAGCCTTATAGTAAAACTGAAGACAGAGTGTGGGTATCAGTTTACTTCAAAACTGGAAGGCATGTTCACAGATTTGAGGACCTCTGAAGATACTATGCGAGACTTCTACACTAGTCAATCTTCTGAGATTGGAGATGGCCCAACTTTGGGGGTGCAAATTCTTACGACTGGGTCTTGGCCAACCCAGCCCAGTCCTGCATGCAACCTTCCCACTGAAATCCTTGGGGTATGTGAGAGGTTTAAATCATATTACCTTGGAACTCATACTGGGCGGAGGTTGACTTGGCAAACAAATATGGGTACAGCCGATATCAAAGCAACCTTTGGCAAGGGCCAGAAGCATGAGCTGAATGTTTCTACATACCAGATGTGTATCTTGATGCTGTTCAATTCATCTGATCGGCTGAACTACAAAGAAATAGAACAAGCCACGGAGATTCCGGCTTCTGATCTTAAACGGTGCCTTCAATCCCTTGCTTGTGTTAAAGGTAAGAACGTGCTTCGAAAGGAGCCAATGAGCAAGGACATTGTAGAGGATGATGCCTTCTATTTCAATGATAAGTTTACAAGTAAGTTCATTAAGGTAAAGATTGGTACAGTGGCGGCTCAGAAGGAATCTGAACCTGAGAAGCAGGAGACTCGCCAGAGAGTGGAGGAGGATAGGAAGCCTCAGATTGAGGCTGCCATTGTAAGGATTATGAAATCTAGGAGGGTATTAGATCATAATAACATTGTAACAGAGGTGACGAAGCAGTTACAGGCAAGGTTTCTGCCTAACCCAGTGGTGATAAAGAAGAGGATCGAATCTCTAATTGAGCGGGAGTTCTTAGAAAGGGATAAGTCTGATAGGAAACTGTATCGATACCTTGCCTAAATCTAACATGGAATACTCTGATTTGAGGCCTTAGAGCCCAAGCACACCGGGTAATATGATCATCTTTTCGTAACCCTTGCTTCTGTTGCTATTCCTCATATGAAAAGTATAGCTGTCACCTTGCTGATGGTAGATATTTACTTTTGACCATTTTTCCTTTTTTTCCTCCAGCCTTATTTCTGAGTGATGCTTAACTGACTCTAACCTAGCATGGATCTGCACAAAAAGTTGTGTTTAATTGGTTTTTTATGTTGTTGGTTTTGTTTTCTTGTTTCAGATTGTGAATCTTGTTACTCTGCATGATGCCACAACTTAATGTCAACATCTTTGGTCACCAACCAAGCTGTGGCATTATTTTGAGGATGATAATTGGAGGACCAGGTTGCTGGAAAATGGCGGCGCTATCGTCTGGCTGACTCAAACTTATCATCCTTTTTGGTCATTTTGTGCTTTATTGGTCATCTTGTGCTGTGTGTGGTATTCTGGGGGGCAAGATCATTTTCCTGCACCTATTTGTTGGGCCTCTGGAGATGCATGAATCTCTTCATGTAAGGCATCTCAGAAATGTTATCATGTTATCTAGAATCCAAATTCTACAGCCTTTGTGAATAGAAAGATTATGCCATGGAAACATTTTATCCATCTGTCAGCGATTAAAAAATAGTAGTGCTCGATCTTGGAAGCTGTTAAAAATTTGGTTATGGTTGTTACCTTTGATTTTGGCCCTTGGATTGAGACGAAAAAGTAGAGACCCCTTGCTCTTCGCTGATAAGTCTCGAGCAAATGCTTTTAGAGGGAACAGATTCTCTAATCTTGGTTGTTCTTTCGTTTAGAATCCTAGCTGGATTAGATTCTAAATTACCTTTCCTTTTTAATGAAACAAGAACTCTTCTTTGATAAGTTTGTGGATTATGTCTTTTTTTTTTACCCCTGAGGGATTATTATTTATTTTTTATTTTTTGTTTACTAAAATGACGCTTAATATTGTGCAACGTATAGCTAACGGCACCTTCTCTGATACGGAGACCTTATCATTCTCGTCTATGTGTTTTAAGTTACCGATTTGTCCCTCAATCTGTTAGGAATTCAACATTTGAAGTTAGTTGTACAATAATCAGCGCATTCAACATTTAAATTATGGCGGCAATCAGGGCCGTCTCCTGGATATTGTCGCCAAGAGCAAGAGTACTCACAGCGCTTGAGGCCGGCAGCAATCTCCCATTGCTCGTCCGCGTGCACATTTTGAAGCTTGTTTATTGGTACGTGCGAATGCTGCTCATGATGCTAAGTGAACAGGTGGTTGCTCAGTTGGGAGGGGAAAGTAAAATAACACATTATTATTGATTTAATATCGTTTAAATGCATCTCTCTTGCCGTAAAAGGTGAGTATTAAAAAAAAACATGCATGTATTTTGTTTTTCTCAAATAATAAAAATCTAAATGTGTTCTCCATGTGTAATAACCCTGCAACTTTTGTCTCCATTCTCCGTTATCAGCGTCTCACTTTCTCTTAGCTTCTAATCTGCAACGAGGATCCGGTTGTCGATTTCAGCAAATGTCTTCACATCAGATCCCCACAACCTGCAGAGGATCCAATACATCAAAATGATTGCATGCGTAGACAAATAATCAGTCACTGTGACATTTATAAAACGCAAAGATACAAGGGCACCATAAATAATCTCATGCACCATTGACATTTGATACACATACCAGCAGTCTATGCCGAATGCATTAGCACCATCCCTATCTGCCTTCTCATCGTCTCCGATATGTACTGCTTTGCCAGCCTCCACGCCGATTTGATCTGCAAAATGTAAGAAAATTTCAAAGAAGGGTAAAATTAAAAAGAAAATTGACCCTCACCGAATTCGAAACAGGCATTCAAAATTCCAGAAACATCCAAATGTAAAACATCCCCCCTAGAAAGCTACATGATTTGCTTGCTGGAATTTGTTATACATACCTAATGCAGATTTGAAGATCTCCGCGGATGGCTTTTCATATCCTACCTCTGAGGATATGACAATGGCATCAAACCTGGTAAACAAAACATAACTCACTTGAATTACTGTAACAAATTGACCTCGTGTTGCAATCTTCTAAACGTGCATAAATCAATTTGGCGTCTTAATTGGAAAGGAAGACTCCCAACTTTATAACTTAACATGACTACATCTGCTTCGTGACTGCAAAAGTAACAGGACAAATGATAACCCACAACACTTACAGATGAGCAACATTAAGGTCTTTCAGCAGCTTACGTAGACGATTGTCAAAGTTAGAAACAACGGCCATCTTAACTGCACTTTACCTACACTACAGTTAGTGACCGTTAAAAAAAGGATATTTGCATGATATCATAATAGGAGAGAAAACTTGGGTACTATGACCTCCAGCATCTTTCAGAAGAGACATTGTTTCATGTGCTTCTACTGGTAGGCGCCATGCATCACCGTGTGCATAGTGCTGATGCAAGAAATAATCAAGCAGTTAAGTCATAAACTCTATGAAAGGTACATGCGATCTAACAAAACGTGGTGTCACACCACAAAGAAGAAGAATCTAATACTGCATATGCTTGCCACATCGTATTTACAAATATAGAAGGTTAAATGAACTTTTCTATATAAATTATCCTTCACATTTTTTTAGATCACTAACTAGCATAACGTATCACAAATTAGCATGCATCTTTTTAAAACCCTCTCATAGTTTCTAAAATGAAGGTTCTGATGAGTAGTTCATTGAAAATGATGAAATCAAATTGGATTTCCTTGGCTTTAATGAGCTCTATGATAAAGCAATGTTGGATCACTAAACTCTTGACCCAGATATGGAAAAGTAGATTAATGTTCCTAGCAACTCCAAGTACATCATATGCAGTAACTATATTTTCAAGAGACATGAGTAGTAGAGAAGAACTATACTACGCCTCCACACAGCGATTGAACAATCTAAAGTATGTTCCACCTCTTGGTTCGAAGCCAATATCTGATCATTGGAGGAGTAACAAATAACGTCATCATCATCTGCACAACTAGATGTCCTGCAGTACATCATCAGGTTCATACACAATCATCTAATATTTCAAGTTATAACCAATCACCTTATTACTAAATGCCTTTTCAGTTTTTAAAAGAACAGCCTTCTTCTTGGAGGTGCTACCTCATTGGTGGATTTTTGGGCTCCAATTTCCATAAAAAGTCTAGAAACAAGACATGCACTTACTTGGCATAGACGATGTGTTGGGAGATGCTTGGTGGAGAAAATACGAGATTCTCATTTTAAAACTATCAAAACTCACCGGGAGTTTATATAGCCCACTTCTGATGTTGAGTGTTCTCTTAGAGCGAGAGTTCTAGTAGCTGGCCTTTCATAATAAAGGATGTGTTGGTGGTTCTATGCATTCTATGACTTCATAGCTCATTTGCTATTTCTCTTTTTTTGAGGGAGAAGAGCTCCTAAGCTTGAATCGTTGAAGCTCCGATATAGACAAAAACAAACACCACGAAGGAACAAAGAATACTTGTTGTTATGCAGACAGATCACAAGAAGCCTACACGCATATTATGACAAGCGGATATCTTGCATTTTAAACTCTCAAATCATTGTGCAGTCAGTCGGAGTTGGTGTGTCCCAACATATAAATTAGAAAATCTCCTAGCTAAAAATGCATATCTGGCGATTTGAACTCATAACCTTCCATAGGGGAAGAAAGTGACGACACTGCCAAACCTAAGTTCAGTGGGCGTAGAAGTTTCTAAATCACCTAATAGTTCAAAACAATCCCATCATCCCCTCCCCCTGAAAAATACAAACCCAGGAAACAGTTTCTCCTAGCGCTACATCGTTCCCTGTCCAAGGAATCATTAGTTGATCATCCAAATACTCTTTCAATTATTTAACTCTAGTACATGGGCTCCAAAACTTGCGCTTAAGTAACTTGCGTTACGCAAACATGAGAATTTTGCTCCGAATTTTCCCACTCGATACTCACAAACAAACATCAGATTAGCCTGCATCACTAGTTCCGACTAGTGGAACTCTGACCGGTACAACTCTACACACAATTGTTTATTCTTCTATATAGAAAAGAAAACATTGACGACATAAATGAATTAGGCCGGGGTATAGAATCTTCGATAACTGCATTATTTTCAATGTTTGGATCAATCAACATCCGGCGTGAAGACAGTAAAAAAGGCTCTTCTACCGTTCTACATACACAGTTAACCTTTACCAAAAACCTCTAAAGATGAATTTTTTTTCCAAAAAGAGAAAAAAAACGTGAGAGAGAGAAATCTCGCCTCATACACTTCTTCGAAATAATCATCCCGAGAACAACCCGTGGCTTCGGAAACGACCAGCCTCCAGAATTCCCTCCCATCGCCCTGCCATCAATTCAAAGTCTCGAGTTATTTGCTTCTTTTAGAGTAAAACTCTTTTTTTTTTTTTTTGGGGGAGGAATAAAAAGCAATTAATTGACCTGGTATCGGAGTTTCTTTGGCCAGGGAGCCGCAAATGCCCTCCTGAAGCCTTGCTTAATTTCGCTCTCACTCGCGCTTAATCCTTGATAAACCCCTCATCAGAATCAGAGAAAACGTTAAAAATAAAAAGAAATAGAAGGGGAAATAAAATTAATTTTTTTTTTAAAAATGGAAAAGGTACCAAATTTCTTGCCAATTGTGGCATAGGTTTCCTCGACCGGGTTGGCGAGCTGGAGGAGAGTGCCTCCGGCGTCCAGAAGCAGCCCGTCGTAGGCCCTCCGCCGCCGCTGGGCGACACCGGCTGAGAAATTAATTGCGTAATTGATAAAAATAGTGTTTTTTTTTTATGTTTGGTTTGTTTCGGAGGGAGATTTTATTTTATTTTTTTTATCGCACCTGAAGATGAGATTGTTCTCGCCGCCGCCGTCGTGGTGCGAACGGAGGAGGGAGATGGGATCGTGGATCTGAGGAGGAATTGGGCCGGCGGCCTCAAACTCGACATACTACTTCTCCAGCAGGCCGCAAATATGACACGGAGAGAGCGATCCGTACGTTTTTAAGATTTTTGGGCCGCTGTCGATTCTGCCGACTCAAACAGGTTTAGAGACACGTCAGATTAACTTCTCCGTACGAAAACTGCCACCTAGACGCTTTTACTGAGAGGGGCTGTTTGGATGCATCGGGGAAACTAGAGTATTTATGACACAAAATGGAAAGTGGTTATCCACTTTACCACTTTTCATTTTAGTGTTTACATTGTTTGGTTAGGAATCTTTGTGAATCCTAAAATAATAGTATTACATTGTTTGTTTGGATAGTATAATGTAAACTAGAGTATTTATGACACAAGAAGAAATAGAGAAGGAAGAGTGGTGATGGAAATATGAGTTAATTGGTAAGTTTATTTTTTTTAAATGTCCTTTATTACCGACATTATAGCAGCTTTCCGCCCAAAACAGCTCATTTTGAGGGGATTTTGTTTTACACGGACACATCACCAATTGGGTGACACATCAGCAACTTTACATGATTTTAAAGTTGCATGCAAACACTGTTAAACAGTGAAAGCTGAACGTGGACCCCATGTACAGTAACTTTACACCACTTTCACTCAACAAATAATGTAACCAAACAGTCCCTAAACCTTTCAACTATTCCAATCACCACGGACTACTGTCACTTTAACTTATATGGACTAAAATACTATTGATTTTTACTTGGGTTTAATTTACTATGATGAAGTTTGAGCAAAAATTACCAGACTATTAGGGCATCTCAAAGTTGGATTGACTATAAATAACATTCACGAATTCTACTTCAAACCACCCAATTCGAAATATTTCTTCAAAGTATTTCTGATCTCCAAACCAACCGCTTTTTACAAAAAAATGTCTCTTCGATCAACTGGATACACGGTTACTGAAGATGTGCTCCTTTGTCAAGTATTCTTGGATATTTCTCAAGACCCTATTATCGGTAGAAACCAGTCTCGAGATGCATTTTGGTCTCGTGTGGAGGACAAATACAATGAACTTCGAGATCAGCATTTTGAGATGCGTACGAGCCGATCAATTCGTTCTCGAATGGAAATTATAAGTAATGAAGTAAGGAAATTGAATGCGTGCTTGAGACAAGTAGAGAATCTGAATCCAAGTGGTGCTTCAGATGAAGATATTGTAAGTATTCTATTAATTATCGTCTGAATTTTATTATTATTGTTGAAATACATAACTTGATGTTCACTATAATTTGCAGTTAGTTCGAGCAAAGATGTTATTTATGCAAGAACCAAAGTACAAAAAAGGTTTCAAATTTGATCATGTCTGGAATATGGTTAAAAATTTCGAAAAATTCAAAGATGATGTCCCCACAGCAAGACAAGTTAGTCGAAGACAATCCCAAAGTGTGAACTTCGACTCGTCACAATCAGATAATCCCACTCCGGAATCTCCTATATCAACATCTCCTGGACTGTCATCATTTACTCCATCTGAACGACCTATTGGGGTAAAAAAAGCTAAATTGAAAAGGAAAAATGATGATCATGAGTCAAGTGTAGTGGACTCCATCGAGACCTCCAGCAACCGACTTATAGACAGGTTAGACAAGGCGAGCTTGGACAGGCAAGTAGCGTTTGATATCGAACGAGAAAAGATAGCCATGAAAAAAGATAGAGATGAATGGAAAATTATAATGAAAGATTTGAATTCCATTGCTGATCCAAACGTGCGTGAGTACGTTCGAGCTCAACAGATTAAAATAATACAAAAAAGAAATCAACAAGAACAAGGGTCTGCTTCTAATTTTGGCAATTATTTTAATGATATTGGACACTCTGGCCCCGATCTACCAGATTATTGAGAGTTGCTTGTCCATCTCAGGAAATGTTCCATGTTTAGTTTGTATTTTATGTTTTATTTTAATGAAGTTTTATATTATGCGTGTTAGTTTTTATATGTTATGTATTTCAGATATGTAATTTATATTTGAATTATGTATTAGGATTGCTCTTTATATTTCATGGGACTTTACTTAATATCTAGATTTTAATATTATAATTAATAATAATGTCTTTTAAATTTTAGCATTATTTTTAATTTTAAAAAATAATTTATTTTGTCCAAATTATACAATTGGGGTAAAATTATAAAATTAAAATATTATTGGAGTTGTTTTATACATTTAATAAAACAATTAGGGTCAAATTGTAAATACATAAAAGTATAAGGTAAAATAAAAAAAAGAAAAATAAAAACAAACAGTAATGGGGTGATGAACAGTGCGACGCCAAATATAGCGTCGCGCTGTTCATCACCGCTAAAATGCAGCGGGATTTGGCGTCTGGTTGGAGCTCATCATCAGCGGCATTTTTCCTTTTTGCGGCAAAATAACGCCCGGTTGGAGATGGTCTTAGCTATTATCGGAGTAACTGTCAAGGATTTTCAGGTTTTATCATAATGTGATAAAACTACCGTATGCTTGTTTAATAGTTGTGATAGTTTTCTCGGGTTGATTTGAATGCTCGTGTTAGTCTACGATAGTTTTTTTTTTATGCACAACTCTTATTACTCTATGATAGTTTAAGTTTATCAAAAGGAAAACTCATCTTCGAGGTCTCGTGGGTTAATTTAAAAAGAAACGAGTTCCTAATTTCCTATTTAAGAAAGATATACACCTATTATTATCGATGTTTGATAACTGAGCCAAATGTTTTGGTCCAGTACAACACTTGTGTGCATTGATCATAAAAAGCAACGAAGAACCTCCAAAAGAAAATAATATATACTTCAACAAGTTATGCAACACCATGAATTATACAGCACGTATGATACTTGTCTTCCCATTATATACACACAATAACATGCTGCAGTACAGAATTGAAAAGTCTTTATTGTGTAAGTCAAGCATAGATACCAGAAGAATGAGAATAAAGAATCTATTCCAAAAGAATGGGAAGTTACTCGCTGATATACAACTTCGATTTCGTCACGAGAAGAGGGAAACCATATGCCTGCTTCAGCGAGGACACAAATATTACATGAAAATTAAGATATACAACTTAATCCAAGAGGAGTAATTCAAAGGCACTATCCCACATGGATGTTGAACTTTCATGAATTTGTCTTCGCACTGCAAATAAACCAAATAAAGATATCAGGCAGCGGAAATCAAAATTTGAAGTTGCTTGTGAGAGATGAGCTATGGGCATCAAGTTACCTGAAGGAATCCAATACTTACCTAGGCTTAGCAGTACTACTAGAGAGTCATACTCGAGCAGTAACCTGAGCTTGACATGCTGAAAAAAACCAATGACTATTAGAAAGCTGGAGGCGAAGGTGAAGTTTCGACTCTGTGATGGAACAACTTAGCTATTGCTCTCCGTTCACAATCCTGTATCATGGGCAGTGGAATTAGTATGTAATTTATTTACAACCAAATAGTAACTACTTTCAAGCCTATTGATCTTTCAAGTAATGATAAAATAAAAGTGCTATCAAAAGTGAAAATTGTTGTTGTGATGGAGATCTCCTTCAGCCACACAAGCACAAAAGAGAGCAAAACAATCACAATAGGGACAATGATATATTGTGGTTCAGATAATAAAGTTCAACGTATATCCCTGATCAACCAGTAGAGTAAACCAAGTACACAGGAACACTACATAAGAAGAATCAACCATTCTCTGCTCTCCGACCATTTGGCACGTGACTTGCATCTCCTATCATCTTGAAACCTCAATCTCATTCTCCACAGCGGAAGTATTTATCCACTCATTCCTTAACACTACCCTCTTGTAGCCGCGGCCGCCGCCAACCCCCACCAAAAAAAAAGTATCTGGCCCCAAGGCCCAACTCCAGCAGTATACAAGCAGATACATGGTACAACCCCAATGTCTGGTACTAATGGAAATCTTCAACCACATTTTTGTCCTCTCCCCCTCACCATCATTCCACAGGTTACCCCCTTCAATAGGTCTAGGCATGTCCATCAAATGCATACTCGTCCTCTCCCTCCATCTCACCATCATTCCATTGTTAGCCCTCTTCAATAGGTTTAGGCATGTCCATCTAAGGCATTATTAGCATAAAGGAAGTTTCTTTAATTGTACGTCTCTAACCATGCCTATGATATATCAGGTAGCTTTGGTGCTCAAAAACATGCATAACCTGTATTCAGGGTAATGGAAGGTCATTAAGTTTTTTTTTTCAAGTGTCATATAAGGAGAGTTTTTCAACTACAAATTAATGAGTGTCTCCACTAGAATCCTTATTTTTAATGTTACAGCACAACTCCAAATCCAATAAGTTGCAAAATTAGGTTACATGCCAATGCCACTGACATGAAGTGCTAATATGTCAGAGAGACTTGTGATTCTGAAAATGGTAACTTCGCACAATATCTTAACATTGAAAACAAAAATATGTGTATAAGAAACGTTGATTCTATCACAGATTCATCATAAAGTTAGAGAAGCATATAAGAATGAGATAATCGATAGGTGATACTTGCACAGGAAGAAATCAATTCCAATGTACAACCAAGATGTACGCCATACCTTAAACATATTCAGCGCAAATTGTTTTCCGGGATTCATTCTTCTTAACTTCAAGAAAGTGTATGCAAAGCTCAATTGATCACGTGAAGTGAACCGGTCCACCTCATTGAACCAAAGACATGAAAACAAGTTTGACATGGGGGTGTGAGCACGCACAATAAAGGAGCCTTCAGGTACATCTGAAAAGAAAGAAAGAAAAAAAAAACAGAAGAACAATTGGTGGGTATACAAAACAAGAAGTAATATTTGTATAGTAAAAATAAGGAACATGACACATACAGCTTGGAAGAGGAGCATCCTCATCAGACTCATTAAACTTGATCAGACCATCAGACTGATAGAACTGAAATTGTTCATCAATAGCTATGTGACTGTATTTATTCAAGCGCTTGTTTTGGAGAACTTCCTCCCAGACACAGTGACGATCATAATGGTTGGAGATAGCATACTCTGACCTCTTCCTCCATAAAAAATATTCAAGGATCACCATAGGGTCAGTTTGCAGTCTCAGTTTGCTATCAAGCCAAATGGAATACCTGAAACAATAAAATGTATATGAATAATTCCATGAGCACATGAGTTCAAAATAATGGTACAGATCATAAAACAAAAAGGATCATTGGCATATAATTATGGTCACTGCAGGAAACTCTACAAGAGGATCGCTTAACATACATGTCAGACAACATCAGAACATAAAGTAGGACTTTCTTGGCGGAAATTTTGACAAATATGAACACATGAGTTCACAAGTACAATGACGCAGATCATAAAACGAAAAGGATCATTGGTATATAAATATGGTCACTGCAGAAAACTCAACAAGAGGATCGCTCATACATGTCATACAATATCAGAACCTAAAATAGGACTTTCTTGGTGGAAATTTTGACAAATATGAACACATGAGTAAACAACAATAGCACAGATTATAAAACAAAAAGGATCATTGGTATATAAATATGGTCACTGCAAGAAACTATACAAGAGGATTGCTCAACATACATGTCAACCAGTATCATAACATAAAATTGGACTTTCTTAGTGGAAATCTTGACAAATGACTAATCTCATACAAAACAAAGGTTGCTTTCTTGGTTAATGCATTACCTAGCAGAAGGGAATAGCCGGTGGGACAAAAATTTTGGAACTTTTCCAGTCCTTCGCATATCTATGTATGGTAAGTTCTTCACTAAAACGATTCTCCACAAACCAATATTTCCCTGGTCATCAGGAACTTGTCCTTCTGAAGAAAGTTTTTTCATTGTTAGCTCATCCAAGAACATCACGAAGCAAACATTGCTCTTTGAAAATGTTCCAATCTGCCGCAAACACAAGCTGGTAACATTTATTAGAGCTGAAACAAAACTGGTAACATTTATAACATGTGTTGCATCTTTCCGAGGTCATTTGCCATCACAAGAATTAGGACTACGTGAAATAACATGTATGCAGAAAGTACAACATGTATAGTTTGATCACTCGCAGTCACCATTTAGTCATCATTAGGAATGAAGATAAAACATACAGATGAAGTCAAAGAGATCAATAAATTTCCCAATTCATGAGAATTACCAAGTTATATCAATCAAGCATTGGCAGAATCAAGGTAGTTCCTAAAGCTAATCTTCTTGGAACCTTAATTTCAAGAAACCGCAAAGGCCCACAGTTAAGAAACGTTAGTTAGAATCAGGAGAGGTCATGTCAGAAGAAGGGTTTTAATGCCCAGTGAAGTAGTGTAACTGTCATTTGTCACCGATCTTTCTTTGTTTTCTTTTTTTTAAAGGAAAATTGTCAACACTTGTTATGAGCCTGAAAGACAAGGAAATGGCATAGAGGTCATAGAGCATGATGGTGGGAACACGGAAGGAATCATAGGCTATTCCGATGGAGGAAGACCACTGAATTGGCAGGGATCAGTGAGCAGTCTGTTAGTCTTCCAACATTGACAAGGAAAGTTACTTGACAAAGTGACAGGAAAGGCGCAACGGAGTAAATAAAAGGAATGAGCACTTTGTTAATTCGAATGACTTCTGAAGCGTAAAAGCTTCAAGAGAGCATAGAAGAAATCGGCTACCTAATGGAATTTGTCCAATAACAGATACTCCTTATAGGATGTTTTCCTAACATAAAAATTATGTGTAAACTGTGCACCATATGCCAACATTAAAAGAAAATGCAAATGATGATTTACACAATTACACTTCAAAAGTAATCTTTAAGACTTTAACTGACTGAAACATCCTAATGCGCATGAAATAAGGATCCATACTAACATAGGGAGCGCACAAATTGCGCCTAAACAATTATGGTAAATAAGATCAATATTGCTCAAAAAAATTTGAAATTGACTACATCAAGATAGAAGTAAGCCGAACCAATCAAGATTTTGACCATGATTAATATCCCAACAATTCAAGAAATAAAAAAATATATGTAAATACAGTACTATCAAATTTTGTCGCTTTGGTTCATGGTAGGGGTATGGGACGTTGTCCGCCATTTTAAATACTACACCATACAGAAATAATCTTAATCAAGTTAACTTTTAAGCTTGTGGAGAACCTAGGAGCGTTTCATGAGAATTTCAATTATGCATGACTTAGTTGTGTGCAGATGTACAAATAAGGCGTATGCACATACATTTTAAAGAAAATTTCAATTATACATGGAATGATAGAAGGTTTCATCATTTATTATCTAGAAAGCAAATATCAATATGATACTTATTGAAGTAATAGAACACAAACTACATTAATTAGTAACACAAGTTTTGAACTTCATTTAAATTAGAAAACCTAAGATCAACTCAAAAACAAAACCTACAGTGTGAGTCTTGAACAACACAAATAATTGTATAAAAATTTAAATATTAAAACGAAATATAAAGGAAAAGCTCATTTAATCAATTCTTCATCATTTTTCTCGTATTTCTTTGGTTGTCAATTTGGTGATCTGGACAGGAATACACCACGAACCAGAACAACACAAAGTGTACAACAGTTCATGGAGGTTGGCGTGAATTAGCAAATATTGATATGAAATTTATTGAGGAAACTCAAAACACAAGCATGTTTGGAACTTCATTTAAATTAGCGATCTAAGATCATACTGAAAAGTAAAGAGTTATAGTGCAAGTCTTGAAAACCATGAATAATTCTATTAAGAGAGCTACATATGGAAAAAGCTCATTGGATCAATCATTCGTCATTCATCTTTTAGTTCTTGGGATGCCAACTTGATATCTTGGACATGAATATTCCATGAAACAGAACAACAAAAAGTGGATAACAGTTCGTGGTTGTTGGCATGACTTAGGTAACACTGTGTAAATGTGTGTAGACTGTAGCGTAGCGAATAGGAACATGTTTATTATAGGACAAGCACTGCACTTTTAGAACACTGAAATCTATCTTCTTCATATTCATAAATCAGAGTGTTGCCACCTCATTTCGCAAAATAAGCTACAAAGATATAAAAGTGGTGTAGCCCACCTACTCCACGTGACAAGTAGGATGGGCCTCACCACTAGTCTACTTCTTGGCAGCACATTAAGCAAATGAGCTGCCACCTCATGCTAAATGCTAAATGTGAATTGAGTAATTACTTACCATCTTGCTTGTTGGTCTCCTCAAAAAGTCGGAGCTCCCAAAAATGCAAGATGATACCACCACTCTGCAAGTAGCCATATATGCCCTGTCCCTTTCATTCAAATCAAATCCAGAGCTAGGATACCCATCTGGTCCTTTAACAAAGCCACAATGAAGTGTCTGATTTCTAGCAAAATATGAAGCTTCTCTTTCTTCAAGGGTCTGATGTCCACCAAACCGGGGTTCAAACAAAAAAATTTCATCAGATTTCTCCTCTTTAGTGACATAACTCAGTGAAAATTTTGTATAGTTCATGTAGCTTTCAGGCTCCACCAGATCATCAATTGTCTCCTTAAAGTCAACTTCGCATGGAAGATCTGAAAGGTTTTTGGCACAAAAAAATCATGAGAAAAACACTACATATGAGAAGAATATTTTAGTAGATAAGAAAATGATAGCAAAATTACAGGAACTAATATGTTAGAATTACTAGTTTTTCACACAAAAATGAAGCAAGTACTTCTTTGATTGTAAAGCACGATGTGCATTCAGGTGGTGAAGAAAAACTTGAAACCATATGTTTGTGGCTTTTATACTTGCCTATAGTCGAGATGCACAACTTCTCCACTTCTCTTTACATTTCAATGGAAAACTTATTTTCATTTTTCATATTGTAAATGAGTAGTAACTACATTATTATTATAAAATTCGGTCATAGATCTAATTCTTTGTTCTTACGAAAGAAACGTTGCATATTGACGTTGACTAGGACTCATACCCTGCCCAATAAGACATTCATTTCCGAAACTTGATTGAATAATCTATTAGCTGCATCTTTTGTTCATGTCCATATTAAGATGGTATAGGGTCAATAAGTTGGCCAACCCAGACAACCCTTTCTCCTAAAACTATTGACAAGAGCAGCGTGGAAATTCTTCCAAGTTAGGCACATAAATCACAGGTTTCCAGCATTTTCCATGTTTTAAAGAACCCAATTGTTTATTGATGCATCTAAGTGAGGAATGTCTGCAAATATAACTAGGAGTTGAGCAGTACTTCAAGAATTAGCAATCAGATGAGATAAAATCGTTCACTAAAACTTCTAATTCTCAAATTTTTCTTACAAAGATTGTAGCAACACATCATAAAGAGTCTGTACTAAAGTCAAAATCAAGCAAGTTCTTTTTTATTACCATGAAGAGTGGTTTCATCATCAACTCTCACCTTCTAGCACTAATGTCTGAATGAACAGTAAAATATGAATCGAGTGCTGTCACCTGTTCATAAGGAATAATAGGAAGTAGAAGGATCCAGGTAAAAAAAGTTATTCTCTATCCAGACAATAAATGAGAAAACATGTTTCCATACATGCAAGTGATAGTTGATTGAGTTGAAAACTTTGGAAAGATGACTTGAGCACAATAGGAACATGAAGCCGATAGAAACAGGAAATGTAGAGTTGCAGATTCAAAGTTTTCAGAATGTTTTTCATATTTGTACAGTGAAAGAAAATCGATTTGGAAACATCATAGAGCTGCTTTGAGCAGAAAGAAACTGAAAGAATGGAAGTTGGCATGCAGTATTTTCTCCTCAGGGGGATTTTAAATCACTGTAAGCTATGTGCGTATAAAGACGTGGAAAAATAAGGGGGGGGGGACAAAAAATTTCGCTGCACTTAAATTTTGTAGTATCATAGATTTGGTTACGGGGAATAAATAAGGAAAATATCACCAGAAAAAAGCCAGAATGAAAGGAAAATGACATATGAGCAGCTTTTCAGTAGTGAAAATATGTCATAACCCACATTTTTCCTTTCCTTTTCTTTTTGGCCTTGTTGAACTACATATTTTATTAGTGACATTCAACATAGAAGAAAATGAGTGGTAGTTACAAAAAATTCACAAACATAAAAAATTTCATAAAATTGAAAGCTCAGTTGGAAAGTTTGTCAAGGAAAAACTTACGACGCTTTCGAGACTTGGATTTCGAAGGCTTAGCGAGATCAGATTTCCATTTATTTTTATTCAAATTCATCATGGTGGGAGTGTCACCATCAGTCCTTCTATGGGAAGCATTTCGTTCATTGTTGTAATGCAAGTTCAACTTAGGAAAAGTTGTAGAACTATGGAAGCCTTCATCAACTACAAAATGGGAATCTTTAACTTTGCCATAGTTATATATGTTGGTAGCTAAATGGTCATGAGCATATCTCCATTTTCTTTTCACAATCTCTATAGTCGTTGTTCCTTGATTGACCTGCGCATGGTGTAAACCTAACAAAATCCATATAGAACACAATGGTAAACAAAATGAATTAATTGACAGTTAACATCTTACAACTGAGTGGAAAAAAAATAGTGTACACATGATGTTCTCAATCATCTCCTAAAAAAATCTCTTGAAATAGCTATTCATATAAATAGATCATTGTTTTAAAAAGCAGTCTGCACTTCCTCTTAGGTGGCTTCTTAACCTAAGCGCTACCCAGCCAGGTCGTACAAGTCTCGAGAGTGCCTAGAATGGGTCACGTATGTGGTCACATAGTGAAAAGGAGTATGATGCCTGTTAAGCATAGTAACGTGTGAGCCTCCTATTATTGTCATGGAGAAAAATGGTGCTAGGTTATCCCTATGTTTATGAAGACCATCCCTATATACACACGTATATAATATACAAATACACATGTACTTAGAGGACCATCGAGCTATATGTCACATATTTGTTTGCTTGTCTTATGACATCTGACATTATAAAAACTGCATTACATGGGCCTAGACTGTAGTTGTATGAAGTAATATAAAAATGAGATACAGGTGTCCAAGCCTCGCTAGCTTCTGAGTGGCCAACGTGGAAAACTCTGTAAACTAGAGTCCTGGACTCCCAAGGACTCCCAATAACACTTTCCACAAGGTAATGCTAAGAAAGTATGCCACATTGGTAAAGAAAGAATCCCCATTTCTTCAAAACCCCACTGAGTTTCACTCAAAAGCAAGAATCCCCATTCCTTCAAAAGCCGTACAATCAGTTCTCCCAAGGTTCCAAAAGCCTGGTCATTTCAAGCTGGATTGAAGTGTTGAGGGATTCGAGTCTGGATTAAAACTCCGGGTAATCTAGCTGGACTTAGCGGCATCTTAAGGAATTATTGGCAAAATCAAATTCCTCTATAAATTTATTTTGTTTCTACCCTGTTACTACATCCCGTGAGAAAAAAGATTCACACTTGCAGAAGAGTCGTCTAATATCGAATCAATTAAAGAAGAAAGTGAACAAAAAGGAATTGATAATCTCACCTCGAAAGGGGAAATTTACGCCGAAAAATGAGACGTAAATGAGAGACAAGAGAGAGAGCGAGAAAATCGTCAAAGCGAATCTCCGCCTCCAGAATCGAATCGGTCTCTTCCCACCACCGCGTCTCCGGTGGAGAGCCATTCTCTCAAGAACTCTGTCTTCGATTCAAAATTTCTCATGGAGGAGGGAAAATCCTCGAGTCGACAGAAAGATCTCCATGTTTTCGCAAGCTCCAGATCTGAGTTAAGGGCTAGGGTTTTGAGGGACGGAGAGGATTTGGATCTGGGGAGAGAAGAAGGAGGAGAGTGAGTAAGCGAAGACGTTAATCAGCCGCGATCGGTAACTTACTTTTGCGAGCGGCAATGCGGAGAAAAGGGCAAATAGGATGCTTGGCTGGGACTGCTATGTAATTTCGAAGATATGAGGGACTAAAGTGCAATTATTGAATATTACAAGGGACTACAGTGCAATTACTTAAGACTAAAGGACTAGTATCTTTATACAAACGAGGAACCTAAATTTACTATTTATGCTACAATAATATTATTATTACAACAAGAAGGAAATTAGAGACCGTAGCAATTTTGAAAAGGATATCACTGTAGCACACGAGAATACTGTAGCATTAAAAAAATTTGTAGTAGGATGTAAACTATAACAAACAAAAAGTTAAAATATTACTGTAGTATTTAAAAATCGAGATTATTGTAGCAGGAAATTTTTTTTAATATACCATGTTTTAGATTCGGATCATTTCCTAATGAAAAGCTCCTAATATCTCCTAATAAGGAGATCATATCATTTTATTTTCATCATGTTCTTTCATTTTCCCACTCATCTTTGTGGGTCCCCCTCCCAACTCTTCACAATTCTTCATTAGGAAATATTAGAAGAAGGAGAGGAGTCAAATTCTCGTATTTTGCACGGCATTCACGACTAGTATATAAATAAGAAGGAAATCGAATAATTAACAGGAGAATAAGGTCATTTCACGTTAACTGCTACAACACCTAAGCCCTAACCTTGGTAATCCCCCTCATCGTCCTCTCTTCCACCATCAATTTCTGCGGGAATTGGCGAGAATTTTAAAAAAGAGGGACTTTCTTCTTAAAAAGAGGGACTTTCTTCAAATCACAGAAACCCTAATCTTCTCTCGAGGTGAGATTCCAACTCTCACACTTTTTAGCGCTCGTATCAATTTGCTTCAAGTTCGTAAAAATTCCCCCTTAAAAATTGTAGAATTTTACAAAATGTCTGCAAAGTGGCGAGCTTTGCAACACAGGCACAAATACACTTACAGTTCAGTCGTCTTCCCCAAATCCTTCATCGAAACCCTTAACCTAATCCCTTCACAAATCTGCTCATCCTTCGGGTTTTTCTCCGACTTGGAAGAATTGATCTCGCTGAACTCCACTTACTCCCAGCTCTCTGCGGTCAAATCGCTGTCTTCATCTTTCTCCCAGTTGCTCTCCTCTGAAGAAGCGACCGCTGACATTGTTGCCGCTGCTTCTAAACTCTACTTGGAAATCTTATTTCTCGAGAACTCTCTGCCTCTTCATAGAACCCTAATTTCTCCATTAACTAAGAGCAGAAAGTTCCTTCCTTTGCTTAGCGAATGCTTTGAATCTCTATGCGAGGAGTATGGTGATTTGAGTAGGAAGGGAAAGAAGAGGTTTGTAGTATCGCGGGCTGCTTTGTCGTTGATTGGATTTCCAAAGTTGGGATTTCTAAATGAGACGGTTGAGAAATGCGCGGTTTTGGTGGCAAAGGATGTGAGGTTCGGATTGACGGGGGTGTTTTTGGATATAGAATGCGGGTCCCGACCATCACCCATTGTGATGGAGCAATGCCAAGAGGCGATGTCATGCTTGTATTACCTGTTGCAGAGGTATCCTACCAAGTTTTTGGGGTTGCAAAGGGGTGCGGACGCTTTGGAGAGTGTTGTTAGAAGCATACTTAATGTATTGAAGTCGTCGGCTTTTTCAAGAGATTGCTTTGTTGCTGCTGGTGTCAGCTTCTGCGCCGCCATTCAGGCTTGTATGAGCCATGAAGAGCTCGCTTCTTTTATTTCCAGAGGGTTCTTTGGCATTTATGGTGCTGATGGAGAAGTCGGGGACGTGGGTGTGAAAAAAGTAATGCCTAATGGTGATTTGTACTTGGAGATTGCAGATTTCCCAGTTCTGAGCAGGCTCTGTATGCTTAGAGGGATTCTTACAGCTATTCCCAGGACTGTGCTCAACGCCCCTTTTGTTGATCCAATTAATCAGTTCATATGGACGATATTGTATAATGGCATCCTTCCAGAGCTCTGTAGCTATTGTGAAAATCCTGCTGATAGCCATTTCAATTTCCATGCGCTGACAGTGACACAGATTTGTTTGCAACAGATTAAAACATCGATTTTAGCAGATCTTACTGATTTTTCTGTAAATTATAATCCGCTCCCTGAAGGGATGATGAATCGCATACTGAAAATAATTTGGAGTAATCTTGATGACCCTTTAAATCAGACGGTCAAGCAAGTGCATCTAATCTTTGATCTCCTTCTGGATATCGAGGCATCTCTTCCATCAGGAGAAGATAGTGACAGGACTGAGTTGTTGCTGTTGAAGATTGTGACGGATCTTCTTTGCCTGGGGCCACGTTGCAAGGGCAGGTATGTGCCTTTAGCTTCTGTCACCAAACGATTGGGTGCAAAATCTGTGCTCGACTTAAATCCCAACCTCTTATCTGAGACAGCATATGCTTATGCAGATGATGATGTCTGTTGTGCAGTGACATCATTCTTGAAATGCTTTCTCGAGTGCCTACGTGATGAATGTTGGAGCCATGATGGTGTTGAGAAAGGGTATGAAACATTTAGAGGGCTTTGCTTACCCCCTATTTTGCATGGGCTCACATCTGGCCATTCAAAACTCCGATCGAATTTGAATACTTATGCTCTTCCAGCAGTTCTTGAAATTGATACAGACAGCATATTCCAAATGCTTGCATTTATCTCGGTTGGTCCAAGCAGGAAAGAAAATAGATTCACTTTAGACTTAAAAATTGATCAGTGTGTAGCTGCACTGGTTTCCTTGCTTAAGGTTTCTCGCACCCTTGCTCTACTTGAGGGGGATATTGATCTAGACCAAGATTTGTCAGTGCAACCGAAAAGTTCTGATCAGGCTGCTCTTATATGTGTAAAGGGGATAAATGTCACAGTACCCGTCAAATGGTTTGTCTTGGCGCTGACCCATGCTGATGAAAGTCTACGTATAGATGCTTCTGAGTCTCTCTTCCTGAACCCCAAGACAGCCAGTCTCCCATCATCACTAGAACTCAGCTTGTTGAGGGAGGCAGTGCCACTAAATATGCGATGTTGTTCCACAGCCTTTCAGATGAAATGGACAAGCTTATTTAGGAAGTTCTTCTCTAGAGTGCGCACAGCATTGGAGAGGCAGATGAAACAAGGTTCATGGCAACCAGTTGCTTGTATTGATAAAAATGGGGTCAGCAGTTGTCAGTATGATGATGCAGTGGTGGTGTTTTCTAGAGCAGAAAACCTTTTCCACTTCATGAAGTGGCTCAGTTGTTTTCTTCTTTACTCATGTTATCCCTCTGCACCATATGAGAGGAAAACCATGGCAATGGAGCTTATTCTTATCATGGTTGATGTCTGGCCTACGAGTATTGCTCAAGGAAAAGATTCTCTCTGTCCTTATAGTGAAGGGTTTACTTCACCAGAATCAACATTATGCTTAGTTGGGTCTATAATCGATAGTTGGGATAGGCTGAGAGAAAACTCTTTCCGCATTCTTTTATCATTTCCAACCCCACTTCCAGGAATTTCCTCTCACAACTCAGTAAATGAATTGATTAAGTGGGCGAAGAAGTTGGTTTGCAGTCCACGTGTTAGAGAGAGTGATGCCGGTGCATTGGCTTTTCGGCTCATATTCAGGAAGTATGTATTGGAGCTAAAGTCGGTAGTTGGAGTTTGTAATGATGTTTTTCTCAATTCTCAATCTGAGTTTATAAATGGACAGGTACAAATGATTAAAGTCAGGTCCCCTGTCGTCGAATATATATCTTCACTTATTGAATGGCTGGACAATGTTGTTGAAGAAGGGGAGAAGGACCTTTCAGAAGCATGTAGAAATAGTTTTGTTCATGGAGTATTGCTTACACTCCGCTACACATTTGAGGAGTTGGACTGGAATTCTGAGGTAGTCCTGTCCTGTAACTCTGAGATGAGATGTATGCTAGAAAAGCTTCTGCAACTACTTATGCGTGTGACTTCATTGGCCCTTTGGGTGGTTTCGGCAGATGCATTGTCTATTCCGTATGACATGGATGATGTTCTTGATGATGGTTCTTTCCTCATAGATGAGCAGGTGGAGATGGCTGCATCTGAATCCTTGCCAGAACCTGTTGATGCAAAATTGAAATTGGAGAATGATGGCAGGCCAGCAGAACAGGCTGTCATGGTTGGTTGTTGGCTTGCTATGAAGGAGGTGACAACTCATACCACTTAAATCCTGCTGAAATTTCTATGTTTTCTTTTTTGCTATTTCCCTCTCTTTTTCCCCAGAATTAGCCTTTTTTTATTGTTGATGAGTCATTTTCGTTATGAATTACAGCACCGTATTTAATCAATCAAAACTGAATTTTAAATTGAAATTTGAATGAACGGGGAAAAAATATCTTGACTTTTTTTATTGTTAGTTTTTAGCCAAAAAATAACTTGCTAAAGCTTCTCATTAATAATTTATTGTGAGTTTTTAGTTAAAAACGAAGCTGTTTTATTTCAGATTAGTCTTCTCTTGGGAACCATCGTCAGAAAAATTCCATTGCCAAGCAGCACTCTTTCTGATTCTTCTGATGGCTGCACTTCTGATGAAATGGGATTGGCTGTTGAGCCTGATCCAATGCTTGACTTGCAACAGTTGGAGACGATTGGGAACCATTTCTTACAAGTCCTTCTTAAAATGAAGCATAATGGTGCAATTGATAAGACGAGGGCCGGTTTCACTGCTCTATGCAATCGCCTTCTTTGCTCAAATGACCCAAGGTTTGCTTTGTGTTTCTGGTTCTGTTGTTGTGCTGTTCCTTCTGCTTGTAGGATTCTTGAAAGACTTGATAGTGTTGCTATAAAATAACGCTATTAGTTTTCATCGTTGCACTTGTGTGTTTACCAGTGACAGAAAGTGCACCTTGGAATATATATTAAATCCAACGTGGGTGACTAAAGATCAAAATCTCTATTGCCAAGCAACAGTTCGCTTCTGCTATTATACAAAAAACACTTCTGTAAAATTTACACATATAAGAACGTTTAAGTAATTGATGGATGTATAATTTCACCTTGTTGTATAGTTCTTTAAGTACAACAATAGAACACCAACTGAAGGAGACGCCTGTATACTGATTAGGCATGTTAATTTACTTATTTATGTGGAAAATTTGCTATCAATGGCTTTATTTTTTGTTTTTATTTTTATTTTTATTTTTATTTTTATTTTTTTTTGACTTTCTAAAGTTGATTGCTGCTATTCAGCTATTCCCTTCACAAGTACGAGTAATCCTAAGTATAACATGCTTATCTCAACCCAATAGCTCTTCTAAATCTACGTTTGTAAGCATATATGGACCTGATAGACCAGTATTATGTGTTTCCATACTGTAAACAATTGCAATGCTAGAAAAGGGTTTGACCAAGAAATATAGTTAGAGTTATTCTTCGTGTTAACTGTAGTTTAAAAGCAGCACTTTGGTATTTTTCATACAGTCCTTATGAAGTATGCTGTACTTCAAGAATAGCAAAAACAAATATTATAATAAATCCTTATGGTGGTATGCAAGGTACCTGCGTGTGAGTATAGACAATAATTTTGCAATGTGATGAAAAAGCTTTGTCCTTTCCAGGCTTTGCAAAATGACAGAGTCATGGATGGAGCACCTGAAGGAAAGGACCATTGCCAAGGGGCAAACTGTGGATGATTTATTGAGGAGAAGTGCTGGAATACCTGCTGCTTTCATTGCTCTTTTCCTTTCAGAGCCGGAAGGAACACCGAAAAAATTACTTCCCAAAGCATTAAGGTGGTTGATAGATGTTGCTAAGATGTCTGTCTGCAACACCCATGAAGATGATAATGAGAAGAGTGAAGTGCTGCATACCAACTTTATGAAAAATCCACCATCGGAAACTTCCACAGAGGAAGTACGAGAAAATGGAAGGGTCTCAAAGATCCGAGATGAGGGGGTAATACCTACTGTTCATGCATTCAATGTACTTAGAGCTGCTTTCAACGATGCAAATTTGGCGACTGATACATCAGGGTTTTGTGCTGAGGCTATGATTGTTGCGATACGCGCATTCTCATCTCCTTACTGGGAAGTGCGTAACAGTGCCTGTCTTGCATATACTGCATTAGTTCGTCGTATGATTGGATTTCTCAATGTTCAGAAGCGTGAGTCAACAAGGCGTGCATTGACTGGGCTTGAATTCTTCCATAGGTAATAGTTTCAACTATGTAAACTTTTGCTGCACAAACTAATACTAACCTGTAGCAGTTTCTACTTTAAGATTCATTGTTACCCAGAAACCTTTGTGGCATTAAACTTACCTTTTAAAGAATAATATGGAAGTAATGGCTTTACTAGAAAATTCTTGATTGATTGCATTGAAAATATGAATCAAGGCTGCTTCTTTTCTTTTTTTTTTGTTTGCTATGGATTACTTCTTTATAAACCGCGATATAAGTACGAAAAATTTTGTGATGATCTACGTTCAGGGAGACATCACGATCTTTTTTTTTTTTTTTTTTGGAG
>BQKN01067241.1:646806-679920 GCA_022839385.1 Asparagus kiusianus
ATTGGTTAAAAACTACTTCACAATTTAAAAGTCCTAAGAACTTGCATCTTTCATGCAGAGTATTTGTACCTGAAAATTTTGAAGTTCTGGCTTTGATTAGTGAAATCTTAGGTGGGATTTCCGAAAGTCTTTGATTCTAAGAAGTGTCATCATCATTTCAGCCTTTCATCGTCACAGTGAGTTTTAGCTGTGGTCTACTAGGATAGGACTGGACATCACTTGATTTATGATTTCTGTTGAGCTTTGAGGAAAACATGTGCAAGAGAGAATGCTCTCAATAAGGTTAAACCACTTCGCAGTTGGGGAAAGTTAATCTACTTCTTGTGCAATTTGCAATTGTATGAGGAAGGAGAAACTCTCCAACATCACTAGATGGAGAAAGATTTCTTAGTCCAGAGAAGATGGATTTGCTATAGGAATTGCATTCACTCAAAACACAACTGCACAGGAGATTGCCAAGTGGCCAAACTGGAGTGTGATTCTTGACTCATTATATTTTATCTATAGGGCAATCTCTGTACATGCAAACTTTCTTCTCACATTTTAATCATTTTATCGAACTTGACTGCAGACTGGATTCTTCTTTATAGGTCCTATCTCTCCCCCCCCCCCCCCCCTCCTCCTCAGAAATGTCCCATAAGATGAAAGTGCAGAATGTAACATCATTCTCATATTTTTTAATATGTAAAAGTAACTTATGTATGTGGTTAAGATATATGACATATCAGTCACCAACAGAAGGTGAAAATAACTTGGACATGCATTCCTATTTCCTGCTATGAAATAGTAAGCAGTATGCCATCTTTATGCTGGGTCTCCATTGGAACAAGATCATATTGCTTATTATGACTGTCATGTTATTTGAATATGCGAACTCACGAGCTTCTGGCTACAAAATAGTAAACAGAGTACCATCATCTTTATGGTGGGCCTCCATTAGAATGACATAACTGTTCCTTAATTTGACTTTGTCATGTTATCAGAATATGGAAACACACATGTGATCACACATTTGTGCTTAATTCTCTCTTTTGCACTATCTAGAGACAACATTCTATTTGCTTTTCTTCACTTACACTGTTGGTCTTGAATCACATTCGTTTGAATAGCATGTTTCAATTATCAAGTATAGTAGGGAAGCACATTGCCCAAGGCTCCCACAGGTTTGGTGTGAGGGTCAGATGCATTACCATGATTCTTTGGATGTTACCTTTTCTGGCGCTTAATATTCTAACATCCAGAGGGGGTGGGAAGTTGAAAAGGAGCATCCATACCGAGGAACATAGGATCCAATTAATTAATGTTTTCTAGTTAAAGACTTATTGTAAGGGGTTAAAAATGTGTTGACATTTTAATATCCTATGTACTTTTTCCAGATTCATACACTTTTCTTCATTAACATAAACAATACATCTTTCCTTTCTCACAGATATCCAGCTCTGCATCCTTTCTTGTTGAGCGAATTGAAGATTGCCACCGAACTGCTCAATGATGGTAGTTCTAGACATGCAGAATCTAACATTGCAAAAGCTATTCACCCAAGCTTGTGCCCCATTCTCATCCTTCTATGCAGACTCAAACCTTCTCTTATCAGCAGCGGGAATGATGATATTTTAGATCCATTTGCATTCACGCCTTTTGTCAGGAGGTGTGGAACCCAAAGTAATCTCCGGGTTCGTGTGCTTGCTTCAAGGGCTCTAGTTGGTTTGGTATCTAATGAAAAACTGCAGGATGCCCTTAGCATCATAGCTCAAGGTTTGGCACATGGAAGATCTCCTACGTCTGTCAATATGAGCAATGGGTACAAAACTGCTGTTTCCCTTTCTTTCAATTCGATTCATGGAATCCTGTTGCAGTTGTCTACACTTATTGATAACAATTGCAGAAACTTGACTGATACTAGCAAGAAAGAACAAATTGTTGGTGAACTGATCAGGGTTATCTCGAACTGCTCATGGATTGGCAGCACTAGGTCATGTCCTTGCCCTACTTTAGTTTGCTCATATTTGAGAGTTTTAGATGAGATGCTTGTTATTGCAAGAACTTCAGCTATAAGCCACCATGTCACTACCATTCAAAACCTTTTGTTGGAGTTAGCCTCTGAGTGCCTGGATGTACAAGGATTATTTGGGCCAGCTCTGCATGATCCAACTATAGTTGAGCTCCGGGGGCAAGCAGCTGCCTCCTATTTTGGCTGCCTATTTGCAGAGACTTCAGAAGTACATGTGGAAGAGTTTCAAGCTCAGGGATCTGCTCCAGCTACTTCCCACCTCTCTAACATGGCACTTCATGAAAGAATAACTTCTTGCATTTCAGATACAATGCATGAAGTCAGAGACACAACGCTGAAGAAGCTCTTTGGATTATTGAAATCTATGAAGCCTAATGATCGAAAAGGAGCTATTGCCTTGTGGGCTGAGACCCATCTACAATCTATGATGATGTCACGACTAGCTGTGGAAGAGAGCCCAAAATGTATTTATTACATTTTGAAGATCATTTTCTCTTGGCATACTCTAGAATGGGAGGTCAACACTGCCGTGGCTGATCTTGAATCTGTGCTTGGCTTCTGGAAGAGGTTGGTCCTTTTGAACAGCACAGTAATGCGCTTGAAGACCCGAGAAATTCTCATATGCTGCATGGCCATGAGTGTAAAGCAGTTGGTCGCTTTGCTTCATAGATTTATCGAAGGAGAGTGTGCTGACCGGAAGGGATTGGTTGAAGCTCTTGATTGTATCAGTTCTTTTGTTGTGCTAGTTAAGCAGCACAGCTTACCATCAGAGCCTGTGAACATGAGGAAGGCAGCAGCTGAAGCCATAGTAGCGTCTGGGTTGCTTCAGGAAGCTTCATCAATTGTATCATTCGTATGTAACGATCCATTTGAAGCGCCTCAAATTATCGAAGTCGAGGACATTGGAACTTCTAAATTAGATTTACCTGCGGCAACCAGTTTCTATGCTCGTAGAATACTAGAATTATGGTTTACGTGTATACAGCTCTTGGAGGATGAGGATTTTGCTCTGAGGCAAAAGCTTGCTAATGATGTCCAGAAGTATGTAGATTCTGAAGGATTGGAGGGAAACCGAGACCATGACACTGTACCAAGTCAAGTCGATCAGGTGATTCAATCGAGTTTTGTGTTCTTGTCAGCAATCTTTGGCCGCTGGATCGAGTACCTGAATTGCTTGTGTGGGTACGTCCTCAGTGCTGCTGG
This sequence comes from Asparagus kiusianus, assembly GCA_022839385.1. NCBI lineage: Eukaryota > Viridiplantae > Streptophyta > Magnoliopsida > Asparagales > Asparagaceae > Asparagus > Asparagus kiusianus. The sequence goes on from BQKN01067241.1 coordinate 650,021, forward strand.
TTCGGGGAGTTCTCAAGGAGACTTGGTTCGGAGGATATTTGACAAAGAGATTGATAACCATCATGAAGAAAAGCTGCTGATATGCCAAATTTGCTGCTGTCATCTGGAAAAACTCTTGGTTCAGAAATCTACAGAAGTTGGGTCGCATCCTGAGCGCTTGGTTGAGAGAAATGTTGGGATTTTCTTGAAGACGTGGAGGCTTAGATTCCTAAAGCAATTGACATCCTTTGCCAACAGTTGTGTTGAGTCTGTGAAGGTAGCAGACTGGATTGGAGGCATAGGTAACCACAAGGATGCTTTTATATCGGTGTATGCAAATTTGCTAGGCCTTTATGCTCTCACACAAAGCCACTATCCGTGGCAGATAGATAATGATGAGAGCAAGGTGAACTCGTTGGAGTTTGCTGAACTTAAAGAGATTATCAGACCATTTCTTGGAAATCCATTGATTTCTAACCTGTATTCGTTGGTCATCCAATCGCATGAGAAGGTGTATGCAGTTTCATTGGCTGCAGAATACAGGAGAGATTGTTTGAACTGGGAAGGTTTTAATCCCTATTTTCTTCTTAGGTGATGCCCATGTTGAATGAAACATTCAGATTTCAATTTAATGTAATTTGTAAACGCACACTAACACAAGTCATTTATTAAAAGTTGATTCAATGGTATATTCAGAGAACGCGTTGTTTTATATGCCAAAATCAGGCATATTTATGTGGGGCTATATATATATAATGAGAATTTCTGCCGAAGAATGCGCGTTTCGGGCTCGAGGCGTTTCATCCTCTATTTAATTTTATATTTATTTATCTATTTTGCTGCAGAGAGTCTGAACCTGTTTGATTATCTATCTGATGTCTGATTACACCGGGCACCACGTATCAGTCAATTAGATGAGTGGCTACTTACAGAATCAGAAGAGGACTTCGCTCTTCTAACATAATATCTTGGTCCTAATATTTACATTAATTTTTAGTTCTTAAATTGCGAAACAAATTCAATACAATGCATTATATATACACAGTGATGAATCAAAGATCGAACTTCTTAAAATTAAGTACAAAGTACCATTCATTAAAGCTCCACTTGAACAACAACAGTTAATAACAGACTGTGTCCATGAACCGGTCAAAATCAGTAGAAACAGATCCAACCAGCAAAGGGCAAAAATTAGTCTTCACCTAGACGCTCGAGCTTCCCACAAACCAAAAAGATTACCTTGCTTATTTCCCATAATTCGAACTTAATCAAGGCAAACGATCATATAGTTCATTTCCAGCAGAGGAGGGTCACAAAATTTTGAGGCAAAGCAAAAGTTCACACGCTTGTTTCGACGCAATGTTGGAAGCTACTTTGTGTTACTCATGCCTCCAACAGAACTAGAAACTAACCGTGAGGCTTATTTCGTTACTAGCTTCATGACCTTTCATGCTCTTGGGGGAGCATAGCACTTCTCAGATATAACAGAATTTTGGCCGCTTGCACTCGAATTTAAACAACAATAAGGTAATTTTTACCATTGCAAAATCATGGGAAGCAAACTACAAGCTACGCTGAAAGATTATGCTATAGCATTACATTTATAAATCAACGCGAGGAATATATTTTGAACAGGTGGAAAGAATAAGATAAGTTGAATTCCTTGAATTCCTTCCTCCGCATATATCAGCTGCAAGTTGATACCCCTCAGCAGAAAATATCAAAATACAGAGCTAAGGTACTACTTCATTCCTCTCCCTGGCGGCTTTGATAGTTTAGAACTGGAAGCTAAACTCGTCCTGAGAAAATTGCTTGGCTTTGAGGCACGAGAGATTCTGCAAAACAAGCAGAGCAAAAACAAAGAGCGTGATAAAAGAAGGCAAAGGGAAATATCAAATAATGAATTTATCCTCCATCCATACATCTAGCATTCACAATTCTAAAGGAGAAACAACAAGAAATATTGAGTTATACCTCTCGGGTGGAGAGATCTTTCGCTGTAAAGCATTTTTTCTCATAGTTGCATGAATTTTTGCCTCGTGACTGTTTGCGAGTAAAAGAAAAATAAAGAATAGTAACTAGTTAGAAAACTTGTAAATGCAAGACTCTCCTAATCATATACAGACAGGAATATTGAATTTCTACAAAGTACTTTGACCATTTACCTTTGAAGAGACTCTAGCTTCGCCTTTTTCAAAATATTACTCTTCAGATTGGAAACATTGTAAGAAGTGCTTCCTGCAAAAAGACATTATAGTAACGTAAGTTCCAATCGTTAAGAATCCAAAAATAAGCACATAATGGCTACAGCCAGTGGGCACAAGGATGATGAAGGCGTACCTGAAGGGTAGCTTCTTTTACAGCTTGATGGTGGCTCCTTCTTAGTATATTTCACTTGTCGACTCAGTTTTTCTGGTAGAGGAGAGGGGGAGAAGAAAACATAAGACCATCAATTACCTTTATGGTACCTTCATAAGTACAAACAGAATGCTGATTGAATTCTAGTCAAGCGATGATTATATAACATTAAGTATAGGTATCACCAGAGAAAGGTCACTGCAAGCATTAACGGAGCGGAATTCGTTTCCGGACAGGAACATATCATGTAAAGTGCAATGTCGCTCTGAGCAATGATCACTCATATCATGTCTCAGATAGTGCTCTCAACAAATATCCTATTTAAAATTTGTAAATTAAATAAATATAAGACACATTTGTTCACTACACTGTAAGAAAACAACAAGTTCATGTATTTTCTTGGTGTGTCCTATGACCTATCTATGTTGTAACAATAAGGACAATACATTTGCCAGATTTTTTTGGCTAATTACATAATCGTAATCTTGATTAAATTAACAAATAACACAGCCTTTGTAACTACTACATTCTAGTGGACATTAATTGGCCTTTGCTGGACATGCCCGAACTATTTGATTGATTCTCTCATTTTTCTCCTCAGTTAGAGCCATCTCGTGATTTCTCATGCATGGAGTCACGATTCTTGTAATAAACTTATCACATAGCCAGTCCACCTAAACATTCTCATTTATTACAGGTGCTGTTTGGACAAGTTTTGTTACTTCAAAATATTTTGAACTACAGAACATCGTCAGTCATATATGCCTCACAGAATTATCATCTTCAATTTCATGGGTATACTTATGTGATCAAGCTACACAACTATGCGGATAATTTTAGGCTTCAGCTGTCCCGCTTTGACGTTATGATTCATTTAATCATCATGATGGATGACTGATAGTTAAGCAGCGAAAATGGTCACTAACTACTTCATTTACAACTTTTGGCAATGGCATGAACACGGATCACTTTTGTCCACCATAGGTCGTCCAAATACTTTCTTAGCACCTATCCTGGACTATGTAGTCAGAACCAATAATTGCTATATCCTACCTTCCCTCTTTCTATTGTTGCATAATCCCTGTCCTTTTCCTCTGGAATTTGAATTTCTACATCTGTATATGCCAGACTGTAAGGCACAACTTTAAGATCACTTTTTGGTGTTACATTGACTGCTAGCGTTTCAACTCCCAGAACCGCACATCTAAATGCAACTAATAGTCATGTATTTTCAACGCATTAAGTATAAACAAAAGAACATGCACCTTAATGTGAGGAGTTACTTTCATTTGAACGTGTTTCTAAATCTGCCTTCTTAACAAGCTGCAAGGCGCATAAAGTGGGCGCACTAGTCTTCACAATAACAGTTGGGATCATGCATGGTGTTTCCTTCATCCATGACGCCTAAATCAACCACTCTATCCATGGTGTTCACTGAATGGTCCTTCGTATTCTCTTTTGTCAACCTTTATGGAAGCTACGTCCAAGGGTAGAGGACCCAGTCACCAGCACCGAAAAGATCCAACCACTCATGCACAATTCCAGCACAACATTTTCACCAAAAAGAGTTCTCTTCTGTCACATTCTGACCGCTATTTATAGTTCATATTTCAACCTTGTTTGCCTGGTGATCATTGATGTTTCCCAAATTGACCACTTAAGTGTAAATGTAAGTGTTGCTGTCTCCCAAATTGACCACTTAGTGCAAATGTAGGTCAGCGGCAGTTGGCCATTTAATGCCAAGAAGGCAAGAAGGTTCTCAGTGGCTAGTAGCTCTATGGAGAGGACGCAACGCACAACTGACGCTACTTTATTTGACTTTTAGATTCCTTATCAAAAGCTAGTCCCTTTAATAGCCATACTTATTTCAACTATTATATCACGAGGAATCTATTGAAATGCTGGCAATCTGCAACTTCCAAGTGTAGCTATCCTACGCTCCACACCCTAGGCAACACACTTCCGTAAACAGACACGCCGGACGGAGAAACCAATCTAAAACCTGTCATAACTAGTTCACTATCCAAGCAACATAAGAATCGCATTGTCATTCACAATAATACAGTGAGAGCCTAATCGATGAATCAGATCACTAGAAGCATCAAAATCTTGGTTTGAACACCGCAATGAAACTAAACCACATGCAAAGAGATGAAGAAACACTCACTCTCTTCCTCTTCTTGATATCTTTGTTTAAGTTTCAGTTTTAATTTATCCTTAAACGCTTCTCTCTCCTTGTATTTTGCCTGCAGAAAGACAGAAGCGCGTGTTTTTCACTCATTAGAAGAGAGAAACAATAACATACGTCACAATAAAATTCTCGATAGGAAAAAAAAACTGAATCAATTACTTCATAGAGCTGTCGCCATTTAAACACGACTTGCTTCTGTCTCATCCTTCCAATTACAACATCAGAACTTTCCTTGCCAAAGTCCTTCTCATAAAATCTCTTCCACAAATCATCAGTCACCAAGCTAAGATCCCTTCCCTAATTAGACAAAAAATAGCAATAGCATCATCATTTGAAAACTACTCAAAATAAAATCTACGAAAAAGAAGAAGAAGAAGAAGAAGAAGATAAAATCTTGATCAAGACTCACTTCTGTTGAATTCTCAATGTGCCTCAATTGATCAATATCGCAGTGAGGCAAGATACGCTGCAAAAGATGAGCGTCGACTTCGCCGACGTCATCCATGTATCGGAGATTATCGATTGCCGTTTGGACGCACAGATCCAACAAAGATGGGATCTTTTTCTTCTTATGCATCGTCAAATCCATAATTATCAAGTGAAAAAAACCCTAATCCAAGCAACGGATGATTAGATCCTGTAACAAATCAAGAAATTCCCATTAACACGTATCAAAGGGAGGGGAATTTTACCTTATGCGGATCCTCGATGGCCGCTGATCAACGAAGAATCAATGAAAGATAGACAATATTGAAAATTTTAAATTATTTTTAATTTTCTCTCTTTTTCCCAATTCCCTTTTTTCATCTCATCGCCATTGTTTTTTCCCCAGCAGGTATCTCATCAATGTTGACCTGCGATACGATCACCGCCTGTAGGCTGAAGAGGGCTTTAACCGTGGGGGTAATTCTAGCTGGAGGTGGGGGACGGAGGAGGGAAGGGAGGTGACCAGAACGCAGATTATTTCCCTTCTTGTTACGTAATTGAAAAGGACGGATGATCCTCGTGTGCGATAAATCGGGTCGGGTTCGATTTCGTATTAATTTAACTCGACCGCAAAGTGTTACCACCCTAAATAGTAAACTCCGATTTAATACTAACTTTATTTAAAGTAGGGTTTTCTTAGATATTAGCCCCTTACACATCAGTATTTTGTATTGGCCCCTCACGTCTTCATATTTTGCTATTATTAGTCCTTCAAATTATCTCACGTCTTCATATTTTGCTATTATTAGTCCTTCAAATTATCTCAATACGTTGATATTAGTCCCTCTAATTAGTTGGTGTTAAGTTAGATGGAGAATATTCTATTTTATTTGCCTTTTTCTTGAATGGACAGTTACACTCCTCAGTTTATAAACCCAAACTCATAGCCCATTTACTTTGTGACCGTCCAAAAAATAACGGCATTTAATAGGATTATCTTTCTAAATTCTAAATTTAAACCTGTATCTATTTTCATACAGATTCGTATTGCATCCACTTTTACCCAGCTTAGGGGTTTGTTTGCATGCAAGTGAAAGATGAAAGTGAGAAAGTTATTTTTATTTAACAATTAAGGTGTTTGTTTTCATGTAAATGGTTATGAAAGTGAGATACAAGAAAGTTACCACATATGATTTAATACAATTTTGATTTCCCCTAAAAAAGTGATGAAGTCACATGAAAATATCAAAAAGGTTACTAATTTAATTAAATAATTTTAATTATACTTTCTAATTAATCTTATTTTGTCACGTCATCTTCACATTGTATTTTCGATAATAATTTAATTTTTCAAACAAACACTGTATTTCACTTGTGTGCTGACATAAATGTAAAAATCATTTGCAAAAAAAGTAACTTACATATTTTAAATTTACTTTCAGATTGCCAAACACCCCTAAGGCATCACCAACTTCGGCAAAATCGAAACTTTATTCTTCTTCTTTTTTCTTCCAGATACAAGGTAACAATTATGAAGAATATAGATCGACAACAAAAAATTTCAAACATCGGCAGTCCGAAGGATCAATGGGATTGTTCTTACATAATCCGAAGTCCCACCCGTAAATAACAGTGAAAAGGGACAGAGAACCATCTATTCAATCTCATAGCCAGAAAATGCTGACTACTCCACTGAATATTTACGGTTCTCTTCCCATGGAAAATGAAGCATGATTCCTAATTTTCAGCAAGTAAAGGTGGCACAAATCTGTAGTTTTGGAGCGTCTGCTCAAAAATATGACCTACTCTCAGCAGCTTTTCCTGTAATGGAATATAAACACAAGTAATTAGTTCGATGAGCTGAATATATGTGAACAATTATAAGGGTAGAAAATTAGTGAAATTTGAGGGTTGGGATGCAGTGGAGTTTGTAAGCTATAGTTTATTTAAACTTGAGCAACAACCTCTAAAACACAATAATAACCTGGATATAGTTACTTAGGAACATGGATTTTACAACTAGAAGGTTCAAATTTACCAATAAGATGGTCTTGTGGCATTAGCACTTAATGCAGAATTAATTCCATGTCCATTTGACAGAAGTCAGGTCATAAGCTTGACAAAAATTAGATTGCTTCAGTCTGAATTCAAGAAAAGGACTTGTAACATATTGAATATGTGCTAAGCTAGTCAACAATATAGGTGGCAGCCAACAGACTATTTAGAGACCGCAAGTTACTACTCTAGAGAGACAAATGGACTCGCCCATGTTTGGAGCAACATTCATATATGTGCTTCTTTTATCATTTCTAACATTGATAACTTAAAAGCAGATTATGTCTGCCTATTGGACCCCAAGCAATTACTTGTACAGATCATGTCATCACTGACATCTATCAGTTGAATTCCCTACCGACTTCAAATTAAAAGAGACCTTAAACAACTAAAGGTAAGAGGTTCAAATGGGAATCTCATTGTAATTTTAAGTTACCTCGCTGAAGGCAGAACCAATCATCTGAAGACCAACAGGGAGTCCGGCAGGTCCACCTTCAACAAACCCACATGGCACTACTAAAGCAGGAAGCCCAGCAAGGTTAACATTAACCTGTAGAGATATTACAATATGGAGATCATAAGGTTTAGCTACAGCATTACCTCCCGCACTGGCAACTGTTCACTTAATTGCCTTCAACTAGCTAAAACTTTCCATATACAAGATAATTAGATAAATTTACGCTCTTTTACATCTTTAAAGAGGGGGGAAAAAGAATATGAGTTTAAGAATCATACAGTCATGATATCGCCTGCATACATAGCCAATGGATCATTGGTCTTCTCTCCTGCAAACATATGAAAAATCTAAGTCAAAGCAAAGTGAGGAAGAATCTGCATTAAATACGAAAATGCTAGAGAACACACCAATCTTATAGGCTGCCGAAGGTGCTGCAGGAGAAATAAGGATGTCATTTTCATCCAATGCATCCTTGAAACTTTTCTGAACCAGTGTTCTCACCTGCAAAACTACAACAATCATAATTCTACTTAACTACCTTCGCCTCTGCTTGGACGGAATGATGATACAAACTAGTACTACTTCTTATGTGAGTTTTTCACCACAAGACTAAAATCCCGTTCGTCTCCCTCTTACAAATAGGTTCAGGTGGTTACCTGCTGAGCCCGTTTGTAATATGCATCATAATAGCCAGCAGACAATGCATATGTTCCCATCAAAATTCTCATCTTGACCTGAAAGGTGCATGGCATGAGCAATCTACCTACAAAAACCATCTGCCAACTACAATAGCATATGAACTTCAAGTTGGCTACAAAGTGATGGAACTTTAGCATTACGAAAGTTTATATTTCTCTTCAAATTAAGAAAAGATATATAATTGTGCACCTCAGCACCAAATCCATTGGATCGAGAATCTCCATAGAGAGAATTTAGTTCATCAGCTGCAACTTGGTTTCCATACCTGAGAAGCAGAACGATTAATAAACTGATAATATATAGAGTTGTCTTCAATTACTGCTAGAACAAGAAAATATGATAATCAACGTATTATGTATCAGACAACAAAACCAAGTATCTATCACCTTACTCCGTCATAGCGTGATAAATTAGAAGAGGCCTCAGAAGCAGCTAAAATATAGTAGGCAGGCAAACCAAGAGAAAATGAAGGCATGGATACCTGCAGTTAGAAACTACGTCTTATCAGATGCCCTTAAAGTAACATTCAGTTGGTGCAAGGAAATAACGATGAAATAAATTAATATAAAAAGATAGTTTTGCAGAAACAACAGAATAAAAGGACAAACCTCGGTTACCCTAGCTCCAAGATGATCCAAGTGTGAAGCAGCAGCTTGGATTGACTGCGCTACTCCACAATCAACGCCTTCTCCAACTGTTTCTTGAATCAGCCCCACCCTCATTCCCTCTAGAGGTTTAGATTCCATGCAGTTTAGTGAAATCAAACCATCAGTATAGTCCGGAACCACCTGAGAAGGAAAGACGCAGAAATAATAAGAGCACCTTCTCTGTTGAAAAGCTAAAATCCCCAGTGATTATTTTACAAAGCACAGATCAAGATAATTGGCATTCTTATCCAGGACATTCAAAATTTGCTTTCGCAGTTTCTCTTTTATGCAACATGACATTGATTGCCATAAGGACGAAAATATAATGTTTCTCCAGAGCAGACCAACAATAATTGAATTGTCGAGGAGATTGAAGTTAACAACTCCCATAATGTCACGTGGTAATACATAGCATAAAGTAGAACCAAAGCAAAGAGCAGAACAGCATAAGATCAAAAGGCAGCCATCTTCATATGCTCACTCGAATCCTGAACTTCTCAATGGTTATGCATGAAATATCTACCTTTAAGTATTATGCGAAGAAAAATTGAAGGTTTTGTTCCACATTCTTAGTCAGCTTCAGTATAATTACTTCATTCCACGACCACACGCATAATGCTTTAATGTAAAAGTATTCTACAACTTAGGACCATTGCACAAAGTTATTCGCGAATATTTCCTATAAATTGATGCCAGAAAAACAGGTGTGACCCCATCCCTAAAAATATTTGATTAAGTAGATAAAATGCAATCACTGGGAAACTACTGCAAGATTTTGATGAAACAATGGACTTCTTTAACAAAACAGAAGCATGCAATAGTCCTTTAGATTATATCTAGTACAAGATGATGCCAGCACAAATGGAAATTTATATCAGTTAACAAAACCAGCAACACCATAAACTCTTGAGTTTAAGAGCTTCTTATTAGACAAAACAATGACTACGAGAAACTTGCATCCAGTGGAGTCTCCTTACTTTTTTGCTGCTTGTCGCGTCTAGCCCGTCGTGGCCAGAAATTGCACTTAGAAGAATTGCAGCATCAATGACCGAGGAACCAAAGCAACCTATGACATCCAAAGATGATGCATATGCCATGAGCCCAAACCGAGAGACGCGTCCATAGGTCGGTTTCACCCCGACAACACCACAGAACGATGCCGGCTGTCTTATGCTTCCCCCAGTATCGGTTCCCAGAGATACCACACATTGCCTGGCAGAGACAGCCGCAGCTGAGCCTCCCGACGATCCTCCTGGAACCCGCGATACGTCCCAGGGGTTTGCAGTAACCTAAACAAAGGATGCATTTGACATTTAACCCCAGCAGCCACCTGATATAGTTTAAAATTCGCCTCCTTCCACCGTTTAAATGCTCTCTTGAGTTGCGTAAAAAAGGGGGAAAAAAACAAAAACAACAACGTTCACATCAAACCTGAAACCCTGAGCCCTCTGTGGTGCTCCCCATCCCAAACTCATCCAGGTTGGTCTTCCCAACGACAACTGCCCCCTTCTCCCTCAACTTCCGAACCGCCGTCGCATCAAAAGCCGGCCTGTACCCCTCCAATATCCTCGAACCCCCGGTGGACGCCATGTCCATGGTGCATATGTTATCCTTCACCCCCACCAACACCCCCGCCAGCGGGCCCACCTCCTCCCCATTCTCAATCCGTCGGTCGAGCTCCTCAGCCGATCTCAACGCCTCGGACTCCGCCACGTGGAGGAAGGATTTGAGAACGGGCTCGGTCTGCCTGAGGCGGGAGAGGGCGTCGGAGGCGGTGGCGACGGCGGTGGTGCGGCGGGAGAGGAGGGACTCGCGGAGGGAGAGGATGGAGGAGGGAGGGGGAGGGGCTGGGGTCAGGGTTAGGGTTTGGTCGGAGATGGAGGCGGAGGGGGCGGAGAAATGGCGGGAGAATGGGTGGAGAGGGAGGGATTTCGGCGGAAAGGGGAGGGGGAGGCGGTGGGAGAGGAGGAGGAGACGAGGGTTTTGGATTGAGGATGACATTTTTCTTTTGTGAAGCGAAGGAGCCCCCAGGCGTGGGGTTTTGCGGTGAGGGGGCGCCCGAAGAGGGGGAGGTGGGATATGCGCAGCAAGGGTGCCCAGCCAAAATGACCAAATTGGTACATTTTGTTTATCAGGTTCGTATATGATTTTTTTGGGTACCATGTTGGTATATTTTCTGAAATTTGGTGACAAATAGGTTTTAAGTTTGTCCGGATCCAATTTTTCGGATATTTTTCACGTGTCGGCTTACGTGACTCCAACGTGGCCGCCATCGTGGCTGGAGTTAGCGTGAGCTTTGTATAAAACCCCAGAACAAAGCCAAAACTTTCAAATAAAAACCTCAAGTCTCTACTTTCTTACTCAAAAAATACCTCTCCTTCAATCGCCATTTCAAGGCCCCCCCCCCCCCCCCACCACACGCAGAGAGAGAGAGAGAGAGATGGAGAGGGCAGCAGAGCAAGCGGGTCCACAAAGTGGGTCCGGTCTATGCTCTTCCCCCTCGCACGTACCGTAGCGAGGACATCCTCTTCTGCATCAAAGTTGACATAAAATCCAACATGGAGATGAAGGCTCATGGGCCTAACGACCGACCAACCACCCGCTTGTGTGCCATCAAGCAGGTCGTGCTCTCCTTTGTCAATTCCAATCTCAACATCAACTTCGACCATCGATTTTCCTTTGCTTCTCTCGACAGCGAGCTTAGATGGGCCTGTTCCCTTTCCCTTTTTCCAAATTTATTTCATAGTTCTATTTTTTTCGTAAAATTTCAATGGATTCTAAGCTTGATCTGTTGATGGGTTTTCAGAGAGTGATGGGGTTTTGAAATTTGAGGTTTTGGCAATGGGGGAATCCTTTGTGCATTTGGGGAGTCAATTCCTTGTTAATGATGAGTTTGTGGGAGTCTAAATAGGTTTTGGTATATATATATATATATATAGTATAAACAAGGGTCTGAGGTAACGGAGGGTGGAGTGGAGGAAGAAGATTGAGGGGAGTAGAGAATGAGGAGGAGGGTGTTTACTTTGGGTAGATCCAGCCACGTTGGATGCCACGTTGCGGCCACATTGGAGTCACGTGAGCCCTCACGTGAGAAAAATGGCCGAAAAATTGGATCCGGCCAAACTTAAGGCCTATTTATCGCCGGAGTTCAGAAAATATACCAATGTGGTACTGGAAAAAAATTATATGCCAACCTATCACTATGGGTAAACAAAATATACCAATTGAATCATTTTGCCTACGGTGCTAAACCATATTAACCGTATCCGTTATGGTACAAATATAGTTCCTTAAATTTATAACTTATAAGATGTAGTTACGAATATAGTTCTATAGTGAAATATCTTGATCTATATCCAAAATGTCTGAATACATATTAGTTATATTGTTACGATAGTTTTAATCCTTAGATTATGGATTTGAGATTAATTTTGATGATCATGATGTCTAATATTTACATTTCAGATATAATGAACACACTAATGAACTCTTTTGTATCGCATGAACTATATATTTTTTAATACTATCTAGTATCACATGAACTATGTTTTTTAAATACTATCTAGTTTTCTCATATCCATTTTGTATATGCATGTATATCCACTTATATAACCACATGTATATCCGTATCCGTATCCAATTTTAGCATATATGGATATGAATTTTTCCTACCAAGACATATTTGTATCTGTATACATATGCGAGATGGGTAAGCAAATATGAATATGATAAGTATCATATCCGAGTCGTATCCGGACCGAATACACCCCTCTCCGCCTGTACTAATTCTTTCATTAAAAAGACATAAATTTTAAAAAAAAAATGATGAACAATTGTCTGTGATTATTTTTGAGAATATTTTTGTAAAAGAACCATAGTTTTTACGTAATCATAAAAATTACCCAAATTCGCACTAAATTATACAAAACTACTACCTTTCTTAAAGTTGGTCAATTGCTTTTTAAAATTTTATTAAATACCCTAAAATGGCTATCCAAGTACTTTTTACATGCAAAAAAGATCCAGGACTGCCAATTTTTAAAATATAGCTAACTTTCAGAAAATTTGTTGATTTTTGTAAATTAAGTTAGTTAAATTTTATAATTAAAAAAATATGTAAAAAACAGGCCTTTTTTAATGGTAAACCTTTTAGGTAGGGATGGGCGTGGGTCGAGTCGGTTTAGGCCCGTGACCCGGCCCGTTGGGTTCAAGGCCAAGTCGGGCCAAATCGGGACCCGACAGGGGCAGAGTAGGCCGGGTCATTGGACCCAGCCCAGCTCATGTCCCGCCTAAGTGCCGGCTCACGACCCGTGGATGGTGGGTCGGTCCATAGATTTTTCGTTAAACCTTTTTTCTTTTTTTTACATTTTTAATTATATTAAACTTATATTTACAATTATAAAATTATTTCTAATTTAGTTTTCAGTAATTTAAACTTGTATTAAACTTATATTTAAATTTGTAATAAACTTTTTAATCCTTTCAAGTAGACAGCGACGAGCTTAAAGATGCTTTGATTTTCAATGGGCTAAAAGGCCCACGAGCGAAAGATATATGTTTGGGTTTGTTAGCAGCTAACTGCAGACGTAAAAGGCTAAAAGAAGAGCTAGTCTTACAAAAAAAATATATCATGGACTGGGGCAGGTCGTGACCCATGGCAGGCTGGGCCGGGTTATCTCGCGTGTTGATTCGACCCATTGTCCATCCTACTTTTAGGGAGAAAAAAGGGTAAAATGTTGGAAAGTGCCAATGGTTGAAGAGAGAAACTGGGTAGAGGTAACAAAACATGAATGTCATGCCCTGGGCCCGTGGGCCCGTTGGCACGTGCAAGCCGTGGGACCTACCGAGTGTAACGCACTGTTTGGCTCAAACCACTGTCAAAATCGACTAGCTGATGTTACACTTGAGTCTTTAGCTTTCTATATAAACACCTCAATTTCCCACTCTCCCACTGATGTGGGACTAAATTTCATTTGAAATGTCGCTGTCAATTAGTGGGATGTCACAATAAAACTTGTAGGGTTTTATGTAGGGCTGTCCAAATGGGCTTTGGGTCCGGGCCCGAACCTGGTCATACTTATATATATTATTTCTATATAATATATTTTTTATATTTTTATATATAATTATTGTATGATATGATAATTAATACATACTTATATATATTTTTAAGTATATATTGTCATCAATGTATACGTATATATACTTACATATATATTTCTAATGTATACTATATATAATTATAGTATGATATGATCATTAATGTATACTTATATATATACTTACATATAGTATATAAATATATACTAATATGTAAGTATATATTAATACATAATTATATAGATATAATAAGATTAATCTAATTTTAATCAATTTTTAGCAAAAAAAGAAAAAAAAGAAAAAAGAAAATACGGGCTGGCACGGACCCGGGCAAAAAAATAAAAAAAAGAAAAAAGAAAATACAGGCCGGCACGGACCCGGGCCCGGCCCGTTTGGACAGTTCGAGTTTTAAGATATAAGAATGTTAAGACTCGAATCAGAAAAAATATTTTCCGTTGCCGGGATTTGAACCCGGGTCGTCTGGGTGAAAGCCAGATATCCTAACCGGACTAGACGACAACGGATTTAGTTCGTTAGTTTTGGTGAACATATATATCGATATGAAATGATAACAAATATTATTCACTCCTCAGCATTGCTTAAATTATACTTAGCTATCCGGGATTCAGGATGATTTCCAAATCATTGACATATTCTTGGTGTACAAAGGTAATCATCAAAAGCGCGATCATTTAGGCAAATTCAACCAATACCAATGTTTTCTCACATTAAGGAGCAAATTTATTGCAAAACAACACACACACTATTGATTACATGCGCTATTAATCCCAACTAATGTGAGATATAGCATAGCTAGATATGTTGAAGAAGTCTTCGGAGGAAGTGATATGTTCTTCATCCTCAGCTGGAGATAATCTTTGTACCTGAACCCCTTGTACCCTGGCGACACACCAATGTCACTGGTGAACTGAGGCAGCGGCTCGATCCATTTCTCTTCATCGGCATTGAAGAAGAAAGCGTATGAGTACCGAACTTTTTCTTTTCTCAACACTCTGTGTGTTGCGCTTATGAACGTATTGTTTGTCAGAACCTACATTGAGAAGTATAGTTTTAAGTACATGGGCATCGGATTAGCACATTCAAAAATGATTATGAGACTGTGGTCAATGAAATAGAATTAGTTTGTCACAGGAAACAAAACATTAATATTTGACAAGTTGTATCTATTTTATTGAAATCATAAGGTATGATGATGACAATGATGACTACCTTTTAGCAAAGGAAAACATATAAATGAAGGCGTTTATATGTCTTTTAGTGAAGGAAGATAATTTATCAAATGTAAGACAAATTCTCAGTGCAATTTTGTACTAATTCAGCATAGAAAATGGAGAGTTGGTGTAGCAAGCTTCATGTATTAATTAGACTAAATCTCTACAACAACAACAACAACCAAACCTTTATCCCAAATGTTTGAGGTCGGCTACATGAATCCTACTTTTCCATTCCATTCTGTTACGGATCATCTCCTCTGTTAAGTTAGTCTTAATAGTATCACTCTTAATTGCTTCTAACCAAGTCATTCTAGGTCGACCTCTAGATCCCCTAGCCCCATGAGCTATAATATTATCACTTTTCCTAATCGGTACACTAAAGGGTCTCCGTTGTACATGACCAAACTATCTTAATCTGTTCTCTCTCATTTTATCCTCAATAGGTGCAACCTCTAATACACAAAAATTTGATTAGATGCATACTGCAACCGTGGCATGCTACCTGAAGTATATCTCCGATATTAACCACAATGATGTCGTCAGAAGGCTCAGCCGAGATCCACTTTCCATCCGTAAGTACCACAAGCCCTCCGACATCATCTTGAAACACAAACGAAATGCAGCTTCCATCTTGGTGCTCAGCCAATCCGCTGCTCTCATCACCCATGGTCACAGCAAAATATCTCAACTCCACGATGACATCGGTATTTCGAGCTTCATCATAATCTTTGATGAAGTTTATTGTTGGAAACATAATATACAATATAGCGGAAAAATGCATATCATGTAGATTAATCGAAATTAATTAAAATCTAGAAAAATACCTGAAACGCTTTCTGAATTTCTTTGATAATTCGTCCCAAGATCAACAAAGTAGCTTTCTCAAGAGAAAAAACCTCCAACTGAAATCCACCCGTCACCGAAGAGGAACAATACAGAGAGATAGGTTCTCAAAATCTATTTCTTTTTTCTCATCTCCTTTTGAGGCTACATATGAGCCCTATATATAGGATTGGATCTGCCTTATGGATTTCAATTTTAAAACAATTCTTAATTGTTTAAAACTCTTATCCATAATATTTAAAGATAGAATATTCTTTCCATAACAATTAGGATAGAAATAGATTTGTTCAAAAACTTTATCCATAACAATTAAGGATAGAATTAGAATTGTATTGTATGTATACCTCTTCTTATGACATTAGTGAGACCAATTGGGTCCCATATCGAGAACCAATTATTAATCAAATTAATAATTTTAATATAACAATCAAATCCCTATCCGACCAACTGTTCATAAAAGCTCTTCCATAATATGGGATTAAATATTCGTGAATAATATTATCTTACATTCAGTCCCCTTCCAGTATCAATTGATTTTAGGAAACTTTATTGAGCAGGACAAATCACCTACTTGCTCATTCCTAAAATTGCAATCCCATGATCATAAATAAAAACCATTTTTGAAACATCAAAAATATTTTATTTTATAAGAAAATAAATTTAGAAAAATAATTTTCAAAAACCACCCGTCGACGGGAATTTGATATATTCATGGGATATGCATAATAAATTAACTCATAAAAATGAGTATAATGGATCCTATCTAGATATCCATCACTTCCCTAAATGAAATCTATTAACCCAATATTTTAGGTTGTATAACACTTGTAAAACAAGCTTAACCATCATATCAAAGTATATTAGATTATCAAATCGAAAATGATAATATCATCAAGTCTAAGGGACCATGTAACAATTTGGATTCTCTATCTCTTAGGTGACTCGTCCTAGAGAATCCAAATAAGATCTTGTGCTACACATATCAAATATGCGCTTATGACATACACACGGGGAATCTTCATTCCCGATAGCTGAG
Organism: Asparagus kiusianus; assembly: GCA_022839385.1. Lineage (NCBI taxonomy): Eukaryota > Viridiplantae > Streptophyta > Magnoliopsida > Asparagales > Asparagaceae > Asparagus > Asparagus kiusianus. Next base: position 667,047 of record BQKN01067241.1, read on the forward strand.
ATCAACTATCACATCTAATATATCGTTGTCATGCATAATAACCTGTTATAACTAAGCTATCCTTTACTAGTTATAGGTTAAGCATAAATTTAAGAAATCTCTGAATTAAATCATATCTCCAAGCAAGTGACCATCACAGTGCATGATTTAACAAAATAATCTCTAAGGATAAAATAACAATTATATAAAAAGATACCCAAACAACATGTGCAATAATAAAACTCAATTAATAATCAATAAAAAATATATTGGATGTTTAAGGGCATATAACACTACTCTAGCAGTTTGGAGGCACCCCCATGCATTCCGTCAGTATTCTTTCTACTAGCAGTGCTGTTCTGGACATTTGACTGAAACACTCGTCTGGGGTTGATCTTCAAGCAAAAGTCCAAAGGGCTATTCTGTTAGCTTGATGTTGTGACAATAAAATAACTAGAGCCTTGGTTTGTGATGAGTAAGTGACTAGAGAATCACTCTGTACGTATGTAAAAATAATATAAAATTCTCCTTCTTTCTCCCTTATTTCAATATCTAGTCATTGTAATCATCATTAAATTGTCCATGAATCAATTACACAGGTTAGAACGGCAATTAATATTTTGCTTCAATATAATCATCAAATTTTACTGCACGTTTTATATATGTTATGAGTTGTCATATATATGTTGTAGTATTTGTACGTACCTGAACTCAGTTGGCTCGGCCGGATAAACATTGAACCCAAGCTCAGGCTTGAACACGAGTACATACTCATTCTTATTACCAGAGATTTCAGGCTGGCGCATTTATCCAGCGGGCAACGGAGCGTTCGACTATGGTACTGGGCAGGATTTGAGCTTGTCTTCATAGGGCCGATGGAAGAAGGTCTTTGACAGGTCGATCGCCCTTTTCATGAGTGTTATCGGAACACCATGGCTGACGATCCTGAAGAAACCATAGGTTCGGCATGCATGAGTTATGATCTCCTTTGCCTTACCCTTTCCTGATTCATTATCGCCTGACTGAAAGAAGGGAGAGAGATCAACTGTAGGAATGGTGTTGATGAGTTCACTTCCCTTACTTTTGCCGATAAGCTATGGTGTTTCTTTTTAGTTGTTTTGGCGTTCATTTGGTTTGTGTTGACTGTGATGCAGGGTTTAAGTCTTACAGATAGTGTAAAGGCGTTTTCTGATATAGTCCTTTTTTTTTGGCCCTCCACTCCTCCTTCGTCACCATCACATTAGCTTTGTCCATTTCCATTAGCTCCTGGGAGGAATCTGTTCTCAGAATTTTGATAAAAAAAATAAGACAGGACTGCTCCAAGAGCATAATTATTGTTGTTAGATGTAGTGTCGACTTCACATCACTATAATCGAGAAGGAAAAGAAATGCAGAAAACTCACTTCACCTACTGTTTGTGTTTATAGCTCTACTGAAGTAGAAGCAGAGCATAAGCTGACCATAATTTTGGAGCTCATAAAGAGTTCATATTGTTGTAACAAAGTCACGGCTTACGGCGAATATCCATTACATCTAAGCATAGAATCCACACAAAGCCTGTGGTGCCTATATTGCATCCGACCTGTGAAGCCTATAAGTAATTATAGATGTCTAGAAAAAAGCATCAATCGTATAGATAGCTCTGAAGATTTTTGGAAACACGATCTACAATGTAAAATGGAGATGTGAGCAAGGTAACTGCAACATACGCCGCTTTCGAAAAGAGAGAAAAAAAATAGATGGAAAGTAATAGAGAGGTGAAAAAAATACATGGCGAGTAAAATAAAAAACTAAAAATAAAAAGATGACACGTTTAAATCCAAGATAAAAAGCTGTTTCCTCATTATCCTCGATCCTTTGATACAAAACTTGCACCCTCTCTTTCCATTAACAATGCAAAACAGAGCTGCAAAAACGTCATGTTGACTTCTAAAGAAAATTAAGTTAGCATTATTGTCTTTGTTCTCTCTTCAGGGACTTTCATCATGGTCTTTGTTCTCTCTTCAGGGACTTTCATCACTATCGTCATAGTCGTTCTAAAAAAAAAAAAAAAAAAAATCTATTAAAAAAAGGTGGAAATCCCAGATATTTTTCTAAGAATAGAGCTACAGGTTGCTCAACAATTTCTAGCTGTTTGCATGAAATAAGCTGCTCGAAAGCTAGTAGGTTAATCTACCTCTTCATCATCAAAATCGTGTTCGTCATCATCATCTTCATCAGAATCATCCTCATCAGCCTCCTGCGCAACAAACACGAAAATGTATTGGATATTTTAAGGATGTCGACTGAAATATGTAGTCATTTAGACCATACTTTTCATCAAAGACGTCAAAATGATGTTTGGTCATAGTATTAACAGACTTACATTATTTAAGTACTTCAAAGGATTCGGCCATAAGTCTTCCTTAATCATATCAGCCACCTATAACATTGCAGTTAGTTTCATGGTGAATATCTATACTTAACAGTTGGTTTAATGCACAACTGATTCCAACAATCTCTAGGGAAAGATTAGAAGTAAAATGATAAGATAAAACAAAACTTTATTACTAAATGGAACAATGGGATTACCCCAATAGCTAATTAGTTGTTCATCCTTAAGAAGTAAATATTTGACAACAGTTTCTAAATTTATGTCATGAATTTTTAAAGAAACTTACGTCATTGTTCATAGCCAAATATAATTTCGTCTATAACAAAAATAGTCATGAAATTAATATTAAGCAGAAGTTGGAAGTTGTTAAATAATAAAACAATTATAATTTGTTTAAGTGGTGTCTTAACTATTTTGTGTTTTATACTATAAATAATTATTTTTACTATTTTATAAATTTCAAATAATTTTTTTGTGGAGTATCCTGTTGGCCTTCTTGTTTTGATGATGTTTAACAAACAATTTACAACTAATGTTGTTTATCTAGTGCTTGTGTTATCTATTCATTGTAGACAAACAACTAGTTGGAGGATGGATGGAATCGAGCATTAACGATCATATCAAATGGAGGTTGGCGGAATTGTGGAGTGAAGCAACGTCAATTCAAGTTAAAGATCCAATTACAAGCTTCTTCCGCAAAGTTTACCAAGTCATGCTCATTGAAGACCTTCATCAAGCTTGGGTATATTTAGTATAGGTTTATATTATGTGTGTTTAATACTCTAAGCTCAATATCATATACACACACAATATTAGATTTTCTCACAAAATGAGCTATTTTGAGAAAACTTTGTAATATTGTTTTATTGACCATGTTTAATTTATATTTGTTTGGTGGAAATTTTGTAACAAGAAGAAAATAAAAGAATTGTATTTGATTTTATTTTCTCTAACTGCTTAGAAAAAGAATGATTACAACTCTCTCAACTCTCGATTATAATTTGAATTCCGATTACAAAAGAGAAGAGAATGAATTTGATTCTCTCCTTTGTTTAAAACTGGGTCCTTCACGGTGGCGATGAGATGTTTCCTTCGAGTGCTCGCGTCGAATTTGCTTCTCGTTGACGATCTGAACGTCTTGATTCACTGGAACGTGGTCTTCTCCTCACGATTTGACGTTGTGGAGAACTTGTGTGGCAAGTTTTAGAACTCTGAATGAGTTTGTTTGATCTTAACCGTAATTGGTTAAACAAGCCAAGGATCTCTTCTTTGCTGTTAAGGAGAAGGATCCCAAAGCCAGCCCCCCAAAAGCCAGATCCGAACTAAGCTGATTTCTTAGTTATTTATAGGGGATTAAGGGGTGTAACCGCCCCCTTAATTCGCTCCTAAGTGGGGCTAATGGGATGTAACCGCCCCCCTTAAATCACTCCTGAGTGGAGTTGTGATCCCCTCAGATCGTGGGAAACGGTTTTGAAACCGTTCAGCTCGTGTTTAAACGAGTCAAACGCAAAATCCGCGTTCTGACATGAATTCTGCATTTAAACGCAGCGTCTGGAAGCTCGGACGCAGCGTCTGGTTGGAAGCTGCGTTTGGTAGATTGGAAGCTGCGTTTGGCAGATTGGAAGCTGCGTTTAGCAGCTTAGAAGCTGCGTTTGGCAGCTTGGAAGTTGCGTTTGGTAGCGGATGGCAGCTGCGTCTGAGCTGCGTTTGCAGCGATTTAGAAGCTGCGTTTGGCAGCTTGGAAGCTGCGTTTGGCAGCGGATGGCAGCTGCGTCTGAGCTGCGTTTGCAGCGATTTGAAAGCTGCGTTGGCACCGTTGGAAGCTGCGTCTCAGCTGCATTTGCAGTCTGTTGGAAGCTGCGTTTGCTAGCAGATGAAAGCTGCGTTGGCCGCTTTTGGAGCTGAATGTGAGCTGCGTTTGTGGCTATGAACGCGATGCGTCTTGATGCTGGTACGCGGGGAGGACTTCCACGTCTTGATTTTGAAGAGACCGTCGATTTGTAGTCTCTTTCTGTCGAAGCGTTACAAAGATCGTCATTTTGTAAACTTTGCTTTAGCTCTCTGATATGTGAGAGTCGTCAGGTTGTAACTCCCGATGTTGATTGTGAAGGCTGTTGATTAGAGCTTTCATCAGTTGTCGTGAAGATCGTCAGATTGTAACCTTCAGCGATCTACGTGAAAGTCTTCAAATTGTAGCCTTCTGGAAGTCGTCAGATTATAACCTCCATCATCGGTGTTTGATGGGGATCAGCTATCTATTGTGATTTTTAGACAGCCTACAATATTCATGTGTTATAATGTTTATGAAGACATTTCATAAAGTTTCAATATGCGTTTAAACTCTTTTTGTCAAAAACATGTTCTTAACAAATTCATATTTATTATTATGATTTGGTTTAACTACTTAGATATGAAACAAATATATTTTCATATACATACTCCTATGTTTCATTCTCTAATGTATTTGTGAAAATATCATATTCTTAGTTTTTGGACTTAAAAATAATCATATACATATTTTATTAAGTCTTCAAAATCATTGTGCAGAGTTTCAAAACATGGTTTAGCCTAAATGTCAAAATTCATATGTTTACATTTTCGTGTTTTGGACTATTTTGCAAAATGATGATATTTTTCATTTGGAAAGTCCTTTTTGGAAACCAGTCATTGTAGCATGTTTATTATCATGTCTACAATCATTCCCCAAAGTTTTACATTTTTTGGAATTTATTTGATATTTTTAAACAGGGTTTTAAAATCAGAAAAATAGTTTTCAAAATCAGATTTTCATGTATCAGATTTCGGTCGACTGATCCGGTCGACCGCTCATATGTTCAGCCGTCAGTGGGCAGCAGAGAGTTTGTCAGTCGACCGGTCCGGTCGATCGAGAGCTCCATCGGTCGACCGCAGGAATTTCCGGTCGACCGTTAATATGACCGTTGGACTTCAACGACCCTTTTTCTGAGCTGAATTTTTCTGGGGCTTTTTGGTCTTTTGCTTGGGGTTTTTGTTGAGATCTTGAGTGGGTATAAATACCCCATTGCTGATCTCTTTTTTGTCTAATGAAAAAAAGTTTTTAAACAAGTTTTAAACAAGGGTTTAAGTGTGTTTAAGGGTTTGTTTTGTTTGTAAAGAAGTTTTCACAAGTGGAGGAGGTTATCTTCTTGTTTGGGCTTCAATCTCCATCTCTCCATCTTGTTATCAATTGAGAAGTTTTCTAAACTCAAACTCTAGCTTTACATTTATATACTTGTTTGATTATCATTGCTCTTAAGCTAGATTTTATATTTGAGTTTAGTTGAATTGATTTTATTTACTCATTGTTACACACACCCACTTTGAGCTTATTGTATTTACACTCATAATATATTTGGGGTTGTGAGAGTTGTAACATTGAGTGTGAGCTTTCATTGTGTTCTCATTCATAGTTGAGAACAATCAATTATTGTATTGAGCCTAATTGTGAGATTCACTTTGTAATACACTTGTACACCGAGAGGAGTGTGTGGTGAGAGTCGGGGATCGTTCCAAGAAGAGTGGCGTCGGTTGACGAGCCTAGGGAGAGGTTGTAACCGAGCACTTGAGGGAGACACGGCTAGGTCCAACACTTGTGAGGGTGTAGAGTGTGATTGCAAGAGTGTCGATTGTAAAGTTTTCGGTTAGCTAGAAAACCGAGTGTGAGGTGTAAACGTTATTCGGGTGAACGTAGAAAACCCGGTTGTGATAGTGGAGTATCTCCTCGAGGTGAGGAGCGGGGACGTAGGTCGTGGGGACCGAACCTCGTAAACATATCCTTTGTTTGTGATTTCATTGGCGCACTTGTTTTCATGTTCACATCTTACATCGCCATTGTGTATTGCTTGTTGATCATTTTGCCCTATCACATTTGTAGTTAAATTGTTTACCCCTTGTGTTAGTTTATATATCCTTGCATATATGTTTTCATCATATAGGATATATCTCATTGTTCATATTGCTTATCCTAGCTCATATATATTGTTGCACTTCATACTTGGTAGGATAACTTGTTAATTAATTTTAATTGGCATATAATCGGATTAGATTAGCATAAGACCCTAATCACCCCCCTCTAGGGTCTAACATATCCGACTAAGGAGATGAGTAAGGGTAATTTGGTCATAAAATGTCACATAATATGCACATTGCATTTTCTCCATCCAAGTTAGAGTAAGGCATTTTTCGGAAAATTAATTTTTTTTATTCGGGGTAGTTTCTTCAGCAGATAGAAGTTTATGGCAATTTTTTGGAAAAAATTGATAGTTCAAGGTAGTTTCTTAAATTTTAGTTCTAGAAACTGTAGTGTTGTTGAAATGTAGTACACTCGCTCATTTACTAGTGTACGGAAAATGCTGAAGAAATTCGTAGATATTTACAAACTATCAACAGAAAAATTAATAAAAGCAGAAATTGCAGTTCGAATAATTATATAAGATGATGAAGTCATTTAACCACTAAAATGATATATAGAACTGAAACCAAAATAAGCGACATCCGCAATTCGAGTTTAACGATAACACCTCATCAGTTGCTATTTCAGACATGTCATTTTCGTGTGTTTCACTAAACCAGCGAAAGAAACTGCACAGACCAAAGAAGAAACAGATAAGGAAAAAACTGCTCAAAGAAATTAAGATATGCTAAGTTGAAGACCTGAAGTATCAACACAATGCACGTTGCAGGGAATTGTGTTGCGTGACTTCACACTATATAGCACAGAAGGTTACATTTACTTCCAAAAATCAGTCACAGTATATATGATCTTTTCATTTTCAAACATACTAGTCTTATATATACTTACAAAATATGATTCATAAAAATGTAGTTCTTAATAGGAAAAATTGTGATTGCACTGAAGTAAAATATTTTCCTAATGATCAGGCTACTAAAAAGATCTCCAAATCAACTAAAATTCTAATACTTACACAAGTCTAAAATATAACTTGCTTTTAATAGATACAGCTACAAGAATTTTCGATTAAAAATCTAAATTCTAATACTAACACAAGTCTTCCCAAAGCAACAAATTTCACATTTTGTTGCTGCTTGAACAAACACAGCTCTTGGCTTTAATGAGGAAACAGAACTTGTCAGGAGCCGAAAAGGAAAACATGCAAACAAATTCCTATTACCTGGTCTTAGGTGACTAGAACTTTCTGAGCATCTGAAAAAAGTAACTCAGGAAAATACAGAGCGCAAATTGAGTTAGTAACTTTTCCTTGTAAATCTATGGTTACTTGCAAGCTCTAAGCTGAATCCAATTTATAGTCATATATATGACTGAGGTACAAAGCATACACAAGAGAAATCATTAGACCAGTTTTCCACACATTTGAAACTATGGATACACAAGCAACAAATGAAAGGTAGTATTGCAATTTCATTATATCTAACCGCACTTATGATTCCATGAAAAATAACAGAGCATATTTAATCACTAAATGCTATTCACTGTTTCAGCTGGCAGAAACTTCAATCCTACTGAGAATACCCATTGCCAGATATGATCAGTCAATGATAAACAAGAGCACAAATCAATAGCATTGGTTGTGTCCTGAATAATGGAATACAGAAGACCACTAAACTATGTTAAATAATGTCTTGGTTCCAGTTTTTCACTTGTTCTTTCTTCTGTGACTTGTTGCCGTCTGCATGCATGTATGCAAATGTGTGTTTGTCATACGTGATACGTCCTTTTTCTTTTTGGGTGGTGGTGTCTGTGTTTGACATGTATGAAATGATAGCCTTAACACTATTAACTATTTCATTGTAGAACTACTAACAGCTATAACTAATACCTAAACTGTTGAAGGAAGCCAACAATTACCTTGTCCCAGCATACGGTCGCTTTTTCCCTTTCTTCTTCTGTTCAAAGTCATTGGCAATATTCTTCATGTATTACATCGAATAAGTATTAGATGAAAACTTAATTAGAGAGAGATACGTGATATAAAAGTTATAGCACTTACCTTACCCTCCTTCCATTTGATTGTTGTGCCGGTTATATTCACTGCTCCTTCATCGGAGAAGGAGAATGCCTTTGTGAGTTTTGTATCTTCAAAATATGGATTAGGAGAGAAGGTCTGAACAATAAAGCACAACAACCAACTAGTCAGCCTAAAATGTAATTCCCTTATATATTACTATCCTCTAATCAAATGTCAGTTTGCTGACTAGAAATGTCAACTCACGAATGTGATGGAGTAGCCTGACTTCACATCTTTAAAATCTTCCACATCTAGTGAAACAAAGTACTTGAAAATCTACATAAAAGCAAAAAAATTCAAGGCAACAAGGTAAATACAGAATAAACGACAGCAACGTTTGCATGCTGAGATACTTTCAATCTTGAAGATTTACCTCTTGGTCTTCATCGGACAAAAGATCTCGCAGTGCAAGATGACTCAGAAACTACAATTTTTTGACACCAGAGAAGAAATAACCATAAGTGACCATATAAAAAACTAACAAGGCCACCCTGAGGCCTACCTCAGGTGAAAAGATTTAGGGGGTAGGGTGTCAGAAATCCTATGTTCAGCTCCAGGATGTAGCCTTTGTTTAATAAAAAAAGGTGTTAAAAAAAATGATATATATTACATGACACCAAAATGTTAAGTAAATGTCTAAAGATATATAATATACAAACCGCAGATAACCAAAATTCAGATATTGATTCAATGATCTGGTTTCTTCTAAGATAGACGGGTCTGCGGATCTCATTATATTTCTGTTCGACCTCCGAAACTTTGTGACTTGCTTCCTCATTAACCTGTTGTAAGCATGTGAACCGTGACAATCCTTAATAGTGCTTACTACTTGGAAGAAAAGGTTGCATTATTATCCAATAAGAGATTGCAATGTGAGCTACTAAGTTTCATAGACACAGATATGGTACAGAAACAAGGAAAGATACAGATATGTGGCTGTGCAAAATCTTAAAAAACTAAGATATGGGCATGCATGGACAACACAAAAACAACAATAATGACAACAAAGCCTTTATCCAAAATTTTTGGGGTCAGCTATATGAATCCTATTTTTAAATTCAATCTATTATGGGCCACCACCTCCTTAAGTTAATTATTAGGGATTATCATATCCTTTTAATTGCTTCTGACCTAGTTCTTTTAGGTCTCTCTAGTCTTCTTACGTTTTAAGTATAATCTTATCAGTTAGGAGCTGGTTGTATTGTACATGATCAAACCATCTCAATGGATTCTCTCTTATTTATTCTCAAAAGAAAAAGAAATCCAAAGTGAGAACGGAGATAAAGAAGGATAGGAAGGATGAGGATGCATGTAGAGACTGAGTCGGGATAAATTGATTGCACATTGAGGTACAATCTTCAATAGAACATGTGCTAGTGGCTTGGACCAGAAATCTATTAGGATACAACGATAGTAAAAAGATGATGCTAATTCATGTTATTCTTCTTGGTATTATCTTTCTCAATATTCCCCTCCCCTGAACCCTTCTCATCTTTTTAAACTCGAGCCTAAATAAGGACATGAGCATCCATGTTCTATGCATGTTTGAAATGCATCAAAGCAGTGTCCTACCATAAAAAAACTTACGGCGTGCTCAAGTCAAGTGTTTTGAGACTCAGGTATTTGACCTGGGTGCTCCCAGCACTATGGCATTTCAGCTGTCTGGAACTTCTGCAAAGCTTCATATCCTGTGCTAGTGACTATTAGCTATCAGGCTGTCAAACATCCAAATATTCCCAACCTATTTTTTTGGAGTCAGATACTTCCAAAAGTGAAAAAATCTGACAAGATACTTCCACAATAAAGAGGGAAGAAACCAAAGAGACATATGATTGGGTTTGTCTTACGTGGAAGTCACAACGAGTGAGATGGGGAGAGATGACCTACCCTTCCTAAAGAATCCTTGATAGATATCTATTAGTACTTTGAACGTGAAGGGGGACATCAATTATTTAATTGCTAGTTATCAATTTTTAACTATGTAATAAGTTTCCCCTTGTTTATGCCAATCTGCGTGCATTCAATTTTCAAGTATCTAATGATGTTTTCATGCCTATTTTCTTTGTTGCATAGACATGAATAAACCAACATGGGCAGGACACACCAAACAGGCGACAAAATGTAAAGAATACAACTTCATGATGGAAAGTCCGTGCTGAATAGATGCCATGTATTTACAAGAGCTCCTATTGATATTGTTAAGAGGAAGGAAAGAGAGAAAATAGTCAAGAGCAGACAAATTTCCACTGAGGATGGAAAGATGAATTTCCACAAAAATGATGATAATCATTTCTTAGGGACAATGATGGTGATGGATCTATCATGGGCAATTGTTGATGTAGATTTACACATTTTATTCTTTTTTTGAGCAAATCTCATTTCATTCTTTTTGAAAGGGATAATGGACGTTTTGGAAGATATCATTCATAACTAATTTTATTTAAGTTTGATATGCCTGTATTATTTCGGTTCATTTTAATTTATAGCCTTCTAACATTGGAGATGGCTTTTGGTTACATATACGTGTACTTTTTCTTTTTCTCAAAAGACTTTTATCATTTCTCCTGTTTTTTTGTTATATCAGTCCAAGATTTAAGTTCCGATATTGTTGTGATATATGTTTGCAACCTAAGTACTTCTCTATTACACACATTCTCGTGATATATATGTGTGTAAATTTGATTACTTGAGTATGACCAAAACATGGTTAGTTTAGTGAATATATGATTCAGTACCAAACACGGTAAACTGGAAATGATAAACATTAGATATCCCGAGTTATGACATACCAAAACCAAAACAAATCAATAAAGTATGGATGATCGGTGATCCTATTTATACAGTACCTTAAATTTGATTCATTGATAAATCAGAACAGATGCATGACTAACCCACTTGTTTTATGATCTCTGGCTTTGGAAGCATTACTCAACTATGAACCTGAACATGTTTAAGTTACGCATGGATTGGATGTATAAATGACATCCAATTCTGTTATACCACCATCATTTTTCTGCTTGATAGCTTGTTCATAAGGAATATTTTAAGGTAAGGCGAAACTTGGGTTTTGATAATTCTCCAATTAACAAAAGATATGACAGCTGTAAAAGGTAATAAATAATTTGCTAAAAATGTGGCTGTCAAATAAAGAAGAGAGAGAGAGAGAGAGAGAGAGAGAGAGAGACAGGGATTTCTACTAATGTATAGCAACAGAACACTCATCATACCTATCATCTATTTATTATACCACATTAAACACTTTTAGAAAAGCTTACACTATTAAGCTTCTGGCCTAAAAAAAGGTCTGTAGGCCTTTTTCATTTGCAAAAACAATTACTGACTTATTTTGCAGGAAATTAACAAAGGAGTCCAATTGGGTTCCTAAATACCATAGTCCCTATTAATAATCGGATCAACGAGCAATAAAGAATAACAAATAAACGTTCATAACTAATGGAAAGGATTATTTGGTAGATTGAAGGATGAAAGTATTTTAAAGTAAGCAATATAGGCACACAAGCTTCGCAGCATCCAACATGGATGCAAGCTTCACAATGTCACTTAAAATGAGTGCAATACCAGCTGCACTAGTTGGGTGGAGACTTTGGAAATTCGACTCATCAGGAAGCAAGTACACTGACCAAACACCTGATTCACTCAAATTATGCCATTACAGCTCGTATTTAACCAAACAAGTCGGTGCTTCAGAATGATGGCATTAGAATCTGCATGCATCCATAAATGCATGGCAACTCCAAATCATCCCATATGCCCTGCAGAGGATAGAAAATTGCAGACGATAGAAAATTAAGTCATTTTCTGAGGGTATCTAAATCACCAGTTTCCGTCCTTGCCACAGGCTATGATGCACGGATACGGATACGACACGGACACGGATACGGGATACGGCAAAATCCAAAAAAATAGGATACGGGGATACGGCGAGGAATTTTTTTTCAAATTATTATTATATATAGAAAATTTTATAAAATTCAACTAACAATCTAAATTATGAATCTATCACAAAATAACAAATTTGTAAACAAAAAGGAATTGGAGTACATACTCATTCTATCACAAAATAACAAGTTTGTAAACAAAAAGGAATTAGAGTACATACTCATTCTATCACAAAATAATAAGTTTGTATACAAAAAGGAATTAGAGTACATACTCTACTCATTCTATCACAAAATAACAAGTTTGTAAATAAAAAATACATCAAGATGGAGTGGAAGCTAGTCCAATGACTTCTTCATTGCCTTCATCATCAGCAAACAATACAGCCTCCATGGTGGGTTCATCAAGAGACAAGGTGGCGACATCAAGAATATCGGCACCCTGAAATGAGTCGAATGCATCTCCACCAATATCCCACAGCCTCGATTCTCCTTCTTGATATTCTTGGGATGATCGAGAAAGCAAACGAAGATTGCTATGCACATACACAAGATCTTCTGCCCTTGACGGTGTCATCTTGTTCCTCTTCAAAGAGTGAATGAATGAGTATGTACTC
>BQKN01067243.1:6901-35467 GCA_022839385.1 Asparagus kiusianus
GAGAGAGAGAGAGAGAGAGAGAGAGAGAGAGAGAGAGAGAGAGAGAGGAATTAATTGAAAAATGAAGGCACTGTTTGCGTCAAAAATTTGATTCATTTGGAAATTCGTTACAATCGTTTATCGACTTACAAGTTCAAAAGAGTGAGATTTTTTATAAGACTTCTCTACACAAAAGAATTTAAATAGAGAATTTCCTAGAAACACACGCAGAAGACGTTTATCACCCGCTGCTTACATGTGATCTTTGTCTGTGTCGGGGACGCGTTAATCCGTGGACCACCAAGAAATCAAATCTGATTTGAATGAAATGAAGGATCCATATTCTTATATCATAAAAGACACAAGAATAGAAGTAAATCCCTCAACGAAGTGAGATCAATACTCTTATCAAGATCGAAACAAAGTCTGATCCTAAGGAAATGGCTGAAGGGCTGAAGGGGCCGCAGATCTCTCGAACTCTTCTTCTTTATGCCGAAGAACTCACCAAGAACTGGCCTCATGATCTGAAATTCATTCTCCTCCTCTCACAAGGTAAGCAACTCACTTCCAGCTCGAAATTGCCGAGTACCCATGAATAGGGGCCCTAGGCTTGTATTTATAGCCTCTAGAAGTTGTGTTTTTGGGTACGAACTAATGATTTGATCTTATCCACAGTTAAAACCACTTAACCATGTTTAGAGATAGCCTCAAGTCTGTTGGGGAGGCTCCAGAATAGATAAATCCTGAGAATCTATCAATAAACGCATCGTTGGGAGGCTGAACGGGCGAAACATCATGTGTGTTTCACCCACTGTGGGTGAAACACGCAAGGTATTTCTCCGTCATTTTGCCTTTAACTCTCTCATCCGATCTTAGAATAAGGTAATTCAAGATGTATTGAAAGTATGATAAAGAGACCTACGACTTTTGTCTTTGAGCTTCTTCAGAATCGAATCATATCATGGACTAAATGTTGTGTCTCGTAGGTGCAAAATAGTCTAGACTATCTCGGTTATTTTGGCTCTAACTCTCTCGTTCGATCTCAGAATAAGGTGATTCAAGATGTGTTAGAAAGATGGCGAAGAGTCCTACAACTTTCCATGGGTAAAACACTTCATGTATTTCACATCAGGTGCGAAACACTCTTGGTGTTTCGCACTACAAGTGCAAAACACGAGATTGTTTGACCATCTTTTTACCATTTCGTGCATTCCGTTGACTCGTATGCTTTGTCGACTCACTTCATGCACTTGTTCGATTCTTCATGGTATCGGATGATCCTCTTTGACTTAGATGATGATGTTTATCACCCTATCTTCATCTTGAGCTGCGTGCGGTAACCTATAGGCAATTTTTGACGCCTGTAGATACCCCTCCAAAGTATTTTAGTCTTATTCTTTTATAAAGAAGGCTGGAGTACTTTAAATATGCTATGCCCAGCCTTTAATTCATTGACTTTTTAGTTTTTAGTTTATTCAGTATTTTATCGAATAGCTAAAATTCTTCCGGTGCTGCATTTATCGTCTGACCATTATCAAATCTTGAACTAAAGTTGGTGTGTTAATTTCTGAATTTAGCTCGTATCATTGAATCAATATTAAACCGATCCTCTTCATCGGAAATCACAATTGAACTCCCCGAGATTATCCTTTTGACCTGGAATCCCACCCTGAGCCTTATTTTGGTGAAAATCATTGACGCGCTGACTGGCATAGACCTTCATTGTAATGTGTTGTACGGTGTTGACTTTCGTTGCAATGCATTGACCTGCGTTGACCTATGTTGGCTGTCATTTGAACCGCTTTAACCGACATTGATTTTTATTTATAACGCATTGATCGGCGTTTACTCTCATTTGTAACGCGTTGACCGACGTTGACTCTCATTTGCAACACGTTGGCCGGTGTTGACTTTAAGCTTGACCGACGTTGTAACGCGTGGTAGACCTAAGTGTAGAGGTTACATGACCAACCGTTAATGCTGGTTCATCTATAAGTATAGATCTTACCCTTACATCTTGCTAGTTATTTACTTAACCATAGGGGAGTTTTGGTTGTACGATTAGCTATTGCAGCTGATACGACTACCATTGCGAATGCTTTAAAGGTTCCTCATGGAGGATTCGGCTAGAATTAATGTTGTCCCGGGTGCTCAAGTCTTGAGACCAGCTGATGAAACTGATGCGTCAGTGACTATCGTACTTATAGGATTTTTGACAAACCCTCTGCTGTCAACGGATTTGATAAGTCTTTATCGACTACCTTTTGAGTCGGGCTAGCATGTTGATTGTTTAATTCCCTTCCACAGGTGACGTTGTGCTAAAATAATGAACTCTCTTAGACTTGATGATATAATATCGAATACGTAGATTTCGTCATTTGTTGTGGGAATAGACTACCCGGTAACGCGTGTTAGATGTAGACTTTAGGATTTTTGGTAAACCCTCAGCTATCAACGGATTTGATATGCGTTTACCAATTACCATTTGAATTGGACTTGCATATAAATTATCTAAATCCATTTCACATGTGACATTGTGCTACGAGAATGAACTCTCTTAGACTTGGTGCTATGATATTGAATACATAGGATTTGTCCTTTTATGGGAAAAGACTAACCGGTAACATGTGTTAGGCGCAAACTTATCTCTACTTAAGGTTTGAGATAAAGTCCCCCATACGTGCAAGGCATGAGTTATGATATTATTAATAATGGCCTGCCACGATATTAAATACATAAACTTTTATCATTTTTAAGGTAAAAGACTAACCGACAACACGTGTTAGGCGTAGACTTATCTCTATTTAGGGATTGAGATAACATCCCTCAGACGTGAATCCTAGTATTCTTTTCATGGAGAAAGGTTAACTGGCAATGCGTGTTAGACGTTGACTTATCTCTACTTAGAATTCGAGATAAAATTCTCCTTGTGTGTAAAGCACGCTTTTTTGGTGCTACGATGTTGAATACGTAGGCTTGGTCGTTTTCGCGTGAACAGACCACCCGGTAGCATGTGTTAGATGCAGACTTATCTCTAATTAGAGATCGAGATAAAGTCCTCCATGCATGTGAGGTATGGATTTTGGATGTCACAATATTATGTCTTCTCTTGGGACAAAGACGAACTCGGTGCCGAAGAGGAATAATTTTATATTCTATCTCCTGCTTATCTTCTCTTGAGCCGAAGACGAACCCAATGCTGGAGAGAAAGAATTTTATATTCCATCTCTTGTTAAAAAAGAAACTTAAAGTGGGATCTCCACTTCGAGAATCCTAGAAGGTAAAACTAGGAGTGAGATCTCCACTCCGAGAATCAAAAAGATCTAGATAACCCTAACTTTTATAGGATTAGTTACCCAATCTGAAGATAGATTTCTTGTTTATCGAGGTGAAATTCCGACTTTGTCCCTAACTATAGAAAGGTTTGACTGAAGAGGGGGTTTGAGACGATCCTAACTTTTATAGGTTTGATCGTTTAATTTGAAAGTAGTGGGAGCAGGGTACAAATAACAATGGGAATGTTAACTTGTACAAATCACTCAGTGTGTGTTTTCGGCATCAAGCGACAAGGACTTAATGTGAAAGGGGTTTGCTAATTGCCACGGATCAGCAGCTTGAACATTTGAGTACCGTGTTAGAACTTTACTATTGGTAGTATTAAGTGTACATACACATTGAGAGTTTGGATGGACTCAACCGAAAAGAATTTTGGTAGACCAACCGCCAATTAATTTGATCAGTAAGGGATTTTGAGATGGAGGATAGTGAATCATTAAGCACTCTACAGTTACGTCATGGGAGTTTCATGAGGGAAGATTGACTGAATGAGGTCATTAAACCTCATCTCGACGAAAGAGTGCTCGAAAAATTATAGTGGGAGGGTTTTAATCATCTTGGAAATAATTAAATAGCCACAGTAGGAGGTTCTTAATCATTTTTATCATGATTAAGAATAAATTATTCTGATGATTGGTTTTCACCTTGAATAATCAATTGGTTTTGGGTTTTCCTTAAGAATACTATGTGTAGTATTCTCCAGGAACTTCTCATTCAAATGAATTGAGGTATTCCACCCCTAGCTCTTTGGCGAACCTGAATCCAATTGTATTCAGCTATAGTGTTAGGTTATCCTTAAGAATATTAAGAGTAATATTATCTAGGAACTTCCCATTGGAAATAAGGGAAGCACTTTAACCTCGTATACCCGTTGGAGGATGTTAGGTTATCCTTAAGAATATTATGTATAATATTCTCCAAGAACTTCCCATCAAAGGTGAAAAACAGTTTAGCCCCGTATACCAATTAGAGGTTATGGAGAAACAGTTTATACTCGTATGCTCTTTAGAGTATTTTTCATTCTAATTTGACTTGTTTTACTTTTATGACGCCGGTGTCAACCAAGGCTTGAATGCTGTTCTTGAGAGTGAAACACACCTTAGTGGGATGGTGGACCCTCCTGTGGTATGCACAATACTTTGAATCCGAAGTGTTATTAGCTTCATCCTGATTTTTAATCGGTGACACCTTGATTTTGTTGTTGGTGAGGAGGTGCTCAAAGATGGCCGGAACTTTATCATCTTCGAAAGAATACTCCTCTTAGGATCTCGGATCAAGAATCCTTTGTTGCCTCCGGGTTTGCTTTTGTGACGTTTGATTGACGTTAAGAGTAGCTTTAGGTGCACTAGTTATTAGTGGGCCTCTCTTGAGCTTCTTTCTTTTGAGGAAATGTTCAGCCTGTTCACCATGCAATTTTAACTCTTTCCAAGTTTTAGATGGTACGATCCCTAGGGCTTCCAAGACATCGATGGATAGATTGTTATGACATGTCTACAAGATAAACTCCTGTCTAACAGGATCCCTGTAATTCATTACCTTGTTACGGAAGTGTTTTGACAAAACTATCAATCGACGCACCGTCCTTCTGCTTCTCATCCAGAAAAGCTCCGATCGATACTTCGGTGTCATTGTCAAAGAAATTGTTGAGGAACATGTTCTCCATGATGTTCTCCATGTTATCCTAGCTGTTGATACTTCCTGGTTTGAGATGTCAGTACCAATTGAAGGCTACCCCATGAAGGGTACCTACGAATAACCGAATTATCAGGGGTCTATTCCCGGAGATTACTCTTAGGTGGGACTTGAAATAAATTAGGTGCTAAGTGGGTGAGCCTCTCCCGTCAAATAGCGTGAAGTTAATTAGATTGAAGTTCGCCAGGTACGAGATTGAATCCCTTTCTCTTGGATATAGACACGGAATGTCTGTCCTTTTCACTTCTTGAGCCGATAGCAAGGCGCTGACCCTAGCTTCCAGCTCTTGTATCATCTTGTTGCCACCTTCATTTCTCTTCGAGCGATATTAAGAAGAAGTAATTGGGCCACCCCCAATGTTATTGAGGGGTGTAATTAAACCACCTCTATGTTATCGAGGGGTGTATCAGTCTTGATAACTTCGTCCTTTTCTGGATCACTGTTATCTATGACATTCTGAGTGTGGTGGTTGGATTCAGCTTGCTGACTGGACTCAGGAAGTTAAAGTCGTTGAGTCTGCAATTCTCTTATTTATTGCATAGTAGACTCCATCTCTGTTTTCATCTCAGCCCTGAGTTCTTCTTATTACTTTGCCAAAGTTTCTTGAAGGATCTGAGCAACGAGATCAGGAGTGATCGTTAATGCCTCCTTAGCTTCCCCTATGTTGGATAATGTGTCGTCTAAAGCGATTGCAGAGCAAGTGTCCGAAGTCTCATTGTCCGAAGACAGTCCTTCGTGAATTCTAGTGGCTCCCAATTGAAGCTGAAACATTTGTTAGGCTATTCCTAAATCAATTTTTTTCCCCAGAGAAAAATCAGGATTAGAGCCATTTGAAGCAATCGTAGACTTTCCGTTGTCTGCCATGTTGATGGTGACTTTAGAGAATTCATCATCCTGGATGGCGGATTTTCTCTCGTGAAAGCATTTTGATCTGAGCTTTGATGCTTCGGTTGTAAGTTTCTCGAATATCGAGACCCTTTGTGAAATGGTCCTGGGGCAGCTATATTTTGATAATACTATCCTGATAAACTTTTCGCACGATAATGAGAGTTTGATTTTAGGATACTTCTTTTTTGAGATTTCTTCGTACCCCTAGCCTGATAGTACAACTCATCGACGTTGTGGCCGGAGCAACCTATCAGCTGTTGACTTGATTCCCCAGGTATGATGTTGTCATGTAACAAACACATCTCCTTTCAGGGATGTAACACCTTGTTAGCGTTCTTAGGAGTCGCACGTTTAGATCCACCCCCTTGCGAGTGTGGAATCTCAACGGGCTCCTAAACCTAGACACACAACCCTAAGCAAGCGATTACGGGGTTTTCCCGATATAGGATAGCTTCAACTTGTTAGGAGGATACGTACGACCCCCAGTCTGAATAATCACTTGGGATTCGTTCGCTGGACTTAAGCGTTCTTTCACTATAATTTTACCTCGATCTTTGTGTAGATGACCAAGGCGATCCACCATTGTTTTCTTGATCTTAGGTAAATTATCACTATCGTGGGCCTTCACTGGAGGTGTGGGAGCAGAAGAAATAGGATCGGAGGCTGATAGAGGCTGAGAAACTACCTTGGGGCTGGCACCAGGTGCGAAACACAGCTGGTGTTTCGCCCTAGGTGCAAAACACAAGTTGTGTTTTGCTCTTGGTGCGAAACATTATTGTTTTTTGCCCTTGGTGTGAAACACAAAGTGTGTTTCGCTCCAGGTGAAAAACACATGCCGTGTTTCGCGCTAGGAGGAGTTGTTTTGGCACTTTCCTGAGTTGTTTTTAGTGCTGTTTTAGCCTTCGACACCCAGACTTGTTTGAATTTTGGTGGTTTTTTTGGTCATCTCATTCTTCTTCATGCCTTATGCCTTTCGTACAATTGCGCGAGCATGTGCGGCAAGCGCGCGACGCCTTTGGATGCGCTCCTTCTAGGTTGAACGAGTCCTTTTGATAAGGATCTACTCTTCTGTCATTAGATTAGAGGAATTGACAATGACTTGCCATTGAGGCGGCCGGATTATTTGATGCTTCGTGGACTCCAAGTCCGCATAATAATAAACCCCATCAACTTGTTCCAAGGCCTTGGTGATTTGACAAGCTTGGCGTTGGCATCGCCTCTGATGAGCTCTCTTCATTAAAGTTAGCGTACTTTGGTTGAACAACTCCTTAACTGGAGAGGAGTTATGGCGAGCGGAGTCACTTGTAGCCTTCATTAGTGATATGCCTCCTTCAAAGATGAGATATTTTCGCACTTGCAGGGAGAGGAGGATTTTGAAGAAGACGAAGAGAAATATTTCTCAAACTTGGCTTCGTCGAACTCATACTCGACCGCTGAATCAACCGTGATCTTGATCTTTGGTTGCGACACGACAGCTTTGGCAGAGAGGCTGTTACCTCCTACTGTTATCGTTAGCGTGTTTGTGTCGAAAATTTGATTCATTTGGGAACTCGTTACAATCATTTATCGACTTACAAGTTCAAAAGAGTGAGCCTAAGACTTCTCTACACAAAAGAATTTAAATAGAGAATTTCCTAGAAATACACACAGAGGATATTTATCACTCGTTGCTTGCGTATGATCTATGCTTGTGTCGGGGACGTGTTAGTCCATGGACCACCAAGAAATCAAATCCGAGTTGAATGGAATGAAGGCTCGATGTTCTTATATCGTAAAAGAAACAAGAGCAGAAGTAAATATCTCGACGAAGCGAGATCAATACTCTTCTCAAGATCGAAACAAAGTCTGATCCCAAGGAAATGGCTGAAGGGATGAAGGAGCCGCAGATCTCTCGAACTCTTCTTCTTTATGCCGAAGAACTTGCCAAGAACTCTCATGATCTAAAATTTGTGCTCCTCCTCTCACAGGGTCAGCAACTCGCCTCCAGCTCGCAATTCCCGATTACCCATGCATAGGGGTCCTAGGCTTGTATTTATAGCCTCCAGAAGTTATGTTTTAGGGTAAGAACTAATGATTTGATCTTATCCACAATTAAAACCACTTAACCACGTTTAGAGATAGCCTCAAATCTGTTGGGGAGGCTCTAGAATAGACAAATCCCAAGAATTTATTAAGAAACACGTTGTTGGGAGGCTGAACGGGTGTTTCGCCCATGTGGGCAAAACACACTTGGTGTTTTACCTATGTGGGAGAAACACACAAGGTGTTTCGCCCATGTGGGAGAAACACACTTGGTGTCGCCCATATGGATGAAACACACAAGGTGTTTCTTCATCATTTTGTCTCTAACTCTCTCATCCGACCTTGGAATGAAACAATTTAAGATGAATTGGAAAGCTGGAAAAGAGACCTATGACTTTTATCTTTAAACTTCTTTAGAATCAAATCATATCATGGGTGAAATGTGCTAGACACCATTGGTGTCTCGCAGGTGTGAAACAGTCTAGACTATCTCAGATATTTTGGCTCTAACCCTCTTGTCCGATCTTAAAATTAGGTGATTCAAGATGCATTGGAAAGCTGGCAAAGAGACCTACAACTTTCCATGGGCAAAACACACTTCATATGTTTTGCATCAGGTGCGAAATACTCTTAGTGTTTCACACTATGTGCGAAACAGTCTTGGTGTTTCGCACATGGGTGTGAAATACCAAGGTTGTTTCGCACTACAGGTGTGAAACACGAGGTCATTTGTCTGTTGTTTCATCTTTTTACGCATTCCGTTGACTCGTACGCTTCGTCAAATTGCTTCATGTGCTCATTCGATTCTTCACGGTGGCATCGGATGACCCTCTTTGACTCAGATGATAACATTCATTACCTTCTCTTCGTCTCGAGCTGTGTGTAGTAACCTATAAGTAATTTTTGACCCCTACAGGTACGGTGGAGAAGAACGCAGGAACACCCCCCTCCGCATTTCTCTCTCTCCTTATTTCACATTTAATTTGATTTTTTTAAAATTAAATAAGGGGCCTACATATGATACATTACATGAATAGAGGGAGGTTGGGAAAGAGTAGAATTGGATTTTTTTTATAATTAACGCGGGGGGGGTGGCGTTCCACTCATGTATGGATGCATTGTATTTTAGAAGTTGGGTCTAGAGATAAATGCAAAAAGCTGATTAGGGTTAAAGATACACATAAAAGATGTTGAGTTTAAAGATAAATCATGACAAACTTTTGGGGCTAGAAACAAAAACCCCTATTTGTATTTATAGTTTACAAGTGTTAACCATGTGGACAACAGGACCTAGGTTCTAGTGAGGGTCAGAACCTAATAAGTGCATGTCATGGTAGGTTTATAAATTGTTTGTGTGAAACCAAATATCAATATCCAATTGTCCCCCATCGATCCTAACTTATTCAAAAGTAAGTTGGTTTCTGAGTCTTGTGACTGCATCTCTTAGAACCAACAGGTCAGCAATAACCGTAATATCTACAACAATTTTATGTGTTCATCAGATACTAGGTGGAATGCACGTGGTCAAATATCTTAAATGTTTATTCATTCACTATAACATACTTGCAAAAAAGTTTACGATCATTATAACCTATTAATTTTTTTTAGATATTTTCATGTGTGAAATCTTGTTGGTTTTAATATTTTACCTTCTAGAGATATAGTGAAGTTTAAAGTCATAATATGTTAATTATTTGAGAGAAGTTTTAATGATATTGAAGGACTAATTTTAAAATATTAATGATGTACGGGTCTAATATAAAAAAACTCTTATTATTAAAGAACAAAATAAATTCTTTGATGCATCAAAGAAAAATGATAGGTTTTATCTAGCCATATAGGATTTTGTTTAATTACAAGGAAATCACTTCCACATGATGTTTATAGCCGGCGATCGAGTATTATAGTAATTTAAAAGTTTTTTTTTGAATTTTATAAGTCATAATGTACAAATTCAAGAAAGAAAACATAAATTATGCAATCCATTCCAAAATCAGGTATTGTAATATTTCTACATCTTCCTAACTAACTAACTGATTCGTCAAAATGACTACTTTATGGTTTCAAAAAATTATAAAATATAATCTAAGATTGATTTACACATATTATGCACTCATGTGAATTATATTTTAATAAAATAATTCAGATCCATCCAATATCAAATAACATCCAAAAATTTAGTTTAAGGAGTTAGAATAATCCAATATCCGCAACAATACTCATATCCAAGCTATGTGCTTCATAAACTTATAATAATATGAATAATATAAAATGAATAACTTAATTTATTTTGTTAAATAATTAGTTTTCAATCATGAAAGACAAGGATAATTAGAAGGATCACATATCCATCCCGAATAAAGAGTAAATTTCTCTTAGTAATTCTTATTGCAAATTATTTTCAAAGTTGATGTATAGGATAAATCTTAGGACAAATAACCCAAATCAGTCTATTGAGTGATATACTTGATTTGAAATCAACTCTTCTAAAATCAATGTCACATAACCCTTAAGTTGTGCTTATTTAAAGGTTAATTTTAGAAAAAAAACCCCCCTCCCTTAACTATGGGGGTATGTCGAAAAAACCCCTCAACTTTTTGAAATTGACTAAATCTCCCTGAAGTTTGGGGTATTGTAAATAATCCATCTTAACTTCAATATTTTATTTAACCTCCTTGAACATTTCTCACTTGACCTTTGAAACTAACATTGTTGAGTCTAACTTATTATGTGACGAGTACTTGACTTGAAAAGATCAAAATATCCCTCAAGCATGAAAGTTTACCTTAGTTTTTGCTAGATAAAAGAAAAAGAGGAGATATAGAAAGAATTATAAATTGGTTGTGGTCCTTTTATTATCGGTTATGGTTTTTTTAAAACTAAAATGAGTTTTTTTAAGAGGGCATTTTTATCCAAATCATATGTTGAAGTAAATACGTTAAGTGGATTTATTGAGAGTAGTGTAAAAGGTCATGAAAATTTTTTATGAGAAACGCCATGGTTGAGAGGTGTTCTCTAAAATTGCACCCAAGTTGAGAGTTTTCTACAATACCCCTATAGTTCCCCCGGTTTGGGGATTTTTTTTTTTGGGGGGGGGGGGGGGAGGGGTGGGGTTGTTTCTCAAATTAAATCAGTTGGGTGGTTTTTTAAATAAAAATACCCATAGTTGAGAGGGTTTTCAAAACATTAACTCTTCTTTTAAATATGGCTTATTTATATATGTGTCCCTCAAATCTTTAGTAATTTAATATTAGTCCCTAAAATTATGAGCAATTATAAAATTTTGAGGGTATAACATAGAAGTACTGAGGAGTTAAAATCAATGAACTAATATCTAAATAATCATTAAATATTTACTCTTATAGGTGTAGGCGTCAAAAAAATGCTGAAAGATATCCAAACACAGCTCAAAAGGAAGTCATCCAAAAATCAGAAGAGAACACAAGTTTGGGTTGTCTCGCCGTGCGAGACAGTCTTTACTGTCTCGCTGGGCGAGACAGACTTTTACTGTCTCGCCCATGCGAGACAGTCTACACTGTCTCGCCCACGCGAGACAGACTTTTGCTGTCTCGCTGGGCGAGACAGACTTTTGCTGTCTCGCTGGGCGAGACAGGCTTTTACTGTCTCGCCCATACGAGACAGCTCTCAGAGGGTCAAAACTACTCCAATAACTGCCAACACGTGGCCATCAACTGCTCAAAGAACGTGGTGGACGTCGTGGGCGAGAATCACGTTGAGAACTGCCAGAATAACTAAATTTCAAGACGTGGGAAGACAGTTACGAGAAAACTGCCAGGAGTATCGACAGCATTTTGCTGTCTCGCTGGGCGAGACAGCAAATTTACTGTCTCGCTGGGCGAGACAGTAAACACTGTCTCGCCCGTCGAGACAGCAAATGCTGTCTCGCAAGCAAACACTGTCTCGGGGCTATAAATACCCCCCGAGATCATTTTTACAGGGGGGTTGGCACAAGTACGATCCAGGGCTGACCAGAGAGCATATTCCAGAGCAGAGAGAGAGCAGAGTTCTTCAATTCAGAGCTATTCCTTGACATTCAAGCTTTGACTTGATTTCAAGAAGAACGACTATCTTACATCGATAAGATATCGTTTCATATTCTCACTTCGATAAACGAAAGAAGAATCAAACCCCTCACGATTCAATCAGAATTTATGATTCGGTGGTCCACGAGTCAAAGCGCTCCCGGCACAGGCAAAGAACCCACACAAGCAGCGATCCAAACAACGACCCTGCGTTTATTTTCTCAAGAGTTGTAATCATCATTTTTGTTGTGTAAAAGAGTCTTATAAAAAGGCTATTTTCTTTGAATTTATTGTAATCGACCGAAGATATAATGAATTCGACAACAAGATCAACTTTTGACGAAAACAATAGGCAATTAAATATTGACTGATATATCACTATGTCGGTCGATATATCAGATTAAAGACCTTATCGCAATGATATTTATGGTTTTGTTTTTAATGATTTTTCCTGATACATCAGGCATTATCGAAAACATCGTCCGATGTATCCCTTTAAAGATATCGACAATTGAGTAATTTTTAATTTGATTATAGGTTCGAGTTTGGGAACCCAAACTAGAACCCACAAAAGCCATTGATCTCCCAAATCTCTCCACTCTCAGCTCTGTCAAATCTTAAGCATATATCATGATGCAAATTCTTCTGTTTAGGATTCATTAATATATTTAGATTACATATTACTATTTATGTTATGTATGAACGACAACATCTTGGTATTTTTTACATATCTCCGATTTTCACAATTCGAAATAGATTTTAGATGTCTGATATATATTTGATGTCCAACACTTTGTAGTTGTTATTTGAAAGCTTCTTCCAAAAAATTTTTAAGTGGAGTTTATAATTTTAGGAATAATCCAAAATTATGAGACCTATTCAAAATATAATGCTTTAAATTTTCCACATCTTCTTTACTACACAAATATGAGCTAAGCTTAAATAATGTTTATGGTTAATAAAGGGTTCAATACTTTATAGGCTTAATTGAACTTAATTACCTTATAGTTTACCAAATTTGCACTTATATACCTCAACTTGTATTTTGTGACACTCACATATGTATACATTACAAAAAAGGTGGCAATTACCAACATATATCTACCGAGGTTTCTCAAAGTGTTGGGAGTCACCAACATTTTTTATGCTAACAATGAGCCCTAAACATAAAAACAAAAAAGTCCAAAACCAGCCTAATTAGTTAAATGCCCAAGTAAGGTCCACTTTTATGTGGTCATCACAACCTCCCCTAAAATAGTCCACTCCAGTTTTGCTTGCCGCGTAGGGAAGAAGGAGAAAAATTCCCGAACGCTAACCCTAATCTCTTGTCATTGATCATAATTGTAGGATGAGAGAGTTGAGGATGCAAGATATCATGAGTCCTAGGGTTAGGGTTATGATCACCGGAGCTTCGTCGGGGGGGGGGGGGGGGGGGCCAGGATAACGACTGTGTACTAAATAGACTGGCTGCTCTTCGGTCAGGAGTGGATGCATCAGGCAGAGCACGTGGATGTGTACTCTTGAGTGTTGGAGTTATAATAAAGATAACTTAAAACTTGACATTGTAGTGGGAAAGTTTAGTCCTACATAGGAAATGGAATAGGAAGGAAGGGTCTTTATAAGCCTTCCCTTTCTCTCATATGCCTAGAAGAAAATAAAGGTTATGCTCCACACCACATACGTGCGCGCCGGCCTGGCCGGGCTCGGGCTCGGGTTCGGGTGGCACCCGCACTCGAATGCAGCTCCGGATTAATGGGCCTTTAATCAGCTACATTTTAATTTTCTTTTGAACTTTTCTTTTTTGCATTAAAAACATGCGTAATATTTTCAAAATTTGTTAAACGGCTAGCAAAATTAATAGGCGGAAATTAAGGATCTAAATGAATGTAAACGGATAGCATTAAAGCACGTTTATCATGAAGCAAATTTAAAATGTGATTAACTTTTTAAAACGTGTTAAATGAGAGAGAGATTGACAGATCTAAATGATAGAAAAACGGCTGGTATTAATTGGCAAAATTTATGGATTTTAAATGTGAATAATTAAAACGTGTTAATTGTGCGATTTATGAATAACGGTTGTTTTTCTCCTATAAAAGGATCTAAAACCCGAAGAGTTTTACATAGCGAAATACAACAAGCTCTTCTTCTCCTTCTCTGTTCTTCCTCTTGAATTTACTTACTGTTACGATTTGCTGGTTCCTTGAAAGTCGAGAAGAATTCACAAAGCCTTCTTGAAGCTCGTGCTGGTGAGAAGGAGGTCGCCTGACCGAGGGTCGTTATATTTCCGGGAACTTTTACTGTGTAGCCCTGTACGAGAGGGGGCAATTAGATTCTTGGGACAATGCTTGCACGCCTCGACCATCAGGCCGTATTTTTAACTTTTATTTACTTTCATTTGAATTTTATTTCTGAGCTATAACAGTTATCTGTTTTTTTATCTAATTTCTATTAACTGTTTAAAACTTAATTCGTGTTAATCTTTGTCTAAACAGCTTATTATTCACAACAATCCAAGAATCTAATTGTGCTGTTTAGAATAGTATCATGATTAGCATTCTGCTTTTTATGTCAATGTTGTCTGTAATTCTTAAAAACGAAATGTTACACTGCATGATAATTCTGTCGAATGAATGTTTAATATATTTCTGTTGCATTATAATAACAAAACTATTCATTCATCATCAGATTATGGCTACAAGTGAAATTATGTCAGCTAAACTAGAGAAGTTTGATGGGAACAATTTCCGTTGTTGGCAAAACCAAATGAGATTTTGGTTAACAACTCTACATCTAATAACAGCCATAGAACCAGACAACCCATCTTCATCTAGACCAGTTACTAGGCAATCTTCCTCATCTTCCTCCACAGATTCCATTCCTATCCCGAGAACACCTTAAGAAATAGAATATTATTGTCTACACAGAATCTTAGGAGCTTTATCTGATAGGTTATATGATATATATTATACTATCACTAATGCTAAAGTTCTGTGGGAAACCCTAGAGAAAAAGTATGGTTTAGATGATATGTGAATTAAAAGATTTAAAGCTTCTGATTTTAAAAAAATTAAAATGGTAGATTCTAAACCAATGAATGAGCAAATTCATGAATTTGAACATATAGTTCACCAATTAAAAGTGAATGGATCTATCTTAGATGAAACGTTTTAGATAGCCTGTCTTATAGACAAACTTCCCGAGTCCTGGTCAGATTTTACCAAAAACCTTAACCATACCCAAGGAGATCTTACACTAGAGCTAGTGTTGAATTCCATTAGAATTGAAGAGCAACATAGACTCAGGGAGAAAAATATGACAAAATCCAAACCCAAAGAACCCAAAGTAAACAATGTTGAAACCAAACCCTTTCCTCAACACAAGAAACGTCCCTTCCACCAAAATCAAAATAAAACATTTAAGAAGAAATCCTTTCATCAAAATAAGAACCCTGTCCACTTATAAAAGAAGGAAGGAGCTGAACGTCGAGCCTGTTTCGTTTGTGGACGAACCAACCACCTTGCTAAGCACTGCTTTTACAAGAAGACAGAACCACCCAAGCCTAGGAAGGGAGGACCTCCACCTAATAAGTCACAAGTAAACATGGTAACTTCCAGTTCAGCTGAGACTGCTTTCAGATCTGTTCTCTTCACCCCTGAAGTAAACATGACCTTTCAAGCAAATGATTGGTGGATTGACACTGGAGCTAATATTCACGTTTGCTCTAATCAATCTTTGTTTTCCACCTATCAGGTCTCAAGTAGAGAAACTGTGACAATGTGAAATAATAATGTGGCTCCCGTATCTGGAATAGGTCGGATCAACCTAAAGCTGACTTCGGATAAGACTTTGATCCTGCAGGATGTCCATCATGTACCAGATATTAGGAGAAATCTAATTAGTGGATCTTTATTAGTGCAACAAGGCTATAAACTTGTTTTTGAATCAAATAAAGTTATGATAACTAAGGGATTGAACTTCATTGGTAAAGGTTTTTTATGTGATGGTCTTTTTAAATTGAATGCTAAGAATTCTACTCTTGCATCTCCAATAGCTTTGAATATCGAACCTTCTATCACTTGGCATCAAAGATTAGGACATGTGAATTATAATTCAATTAAAAGATTGATGCATCTCAATATAATTCCAAAGCTAAATATAAAAGATGATGAAAAATGTGAAATATGTGTAGAAGCCAATCTTCCTAAGAAACCATTTAAAACTATTGATAGAGATTCTGAGATATTAGAACTCATCCATAGTGATGTTTGTGATTCAGGAAGAACAACTAGAGGAGGTAACAAATATTTTGTAACTTTTATAGACGATTGCTCTAAATATTGTTACCTCTACTTAATTAAGACCAAAGATAAAGTCATAAACAAATTCAAAATATATAAAGTAGAAGTTGAAAATCAGTTGGATAGGAAAATTAAAATACTAAGATCAGATAGAGGTGGTGAGTACACTTCTAATGAATTAAAACAATTCTGTGAAGAGAATGGAATTATTCATGAAATAACTGCTTAATATACACCCCAATCTAATGGAGTAGCTGAGAGAAAGAATAGAACACTAATGGACATGGTAAACTCAATGTTAATTAATTCTGGTGTGCTAGAAAATTTATGGGGAGAAGCTCTCATGACTGCCTGTCATATACTAAATAGAATTCCATTCAATAAATCTGATAAAACCCCTTACACAATTTGGAAGAATAGAAACCCTAATTTGTATCACCTGAAAGTGTGGGGGTGCTTAGCAAAAGTTAAAATACCTGAGAATAAGAGAAAGAAGATTGTACCTAAAACTGTAGATGAAATTTTTATTGGCTATGCTTCTGATAGTAATGCAAATAGATTTTTAATAATCAACTCTGACATTAATGAGATAGTCAAAAACACCATAATTGAAGCTAGGGATGCACATTATTTTGAAAGTATTTTTCCTTACAAGACCAGAGTAAACAACACATGCCCTAGCTCTAGTAATTCAGATCCTAGTTCTAACCAAGGTAAAACTAGTTCTAAACAAATTAGACCATTAGAAAGTCCAGAGGAGCCTAGGAGAAGTAAAAGAACTAGAATAGAAAAGGTCCATGAAGATTTCTATGCATTACTTGTAGAAGATTCTCCAATTACATTTGAAGATGCAATGAAATCAGTAGATGCTCCATTTTAGAAGGAAGCTATAAATAATGAGATACAATCTATAGTTTAAAATCATACTTGGGAACTAACTGATCTTCCTTCAGGCTGTAAAACACTAAAACTATAGGATGTAAATGGGTATTTAAGAAGAAACTTAGACCAGATGGAACAATAGATAAATATAAGGCCAGATTAGTAGCTAAAGGATATACCCAAAAATCTGGTATTGATTATTTTAATGCCTATTCTCCAGTAGCTAGGATTACTATCATTAGAGTTCTTATACCTCTAGCATCTATTCACAAATTAATAATACATCAAATGGATGTTAAAACTGCATTCTTAAATGAAGATTTAGATGAAGAAATCTATATGGATCAACCTGAGAGATTTATAGCTTCTGGACAAGAAAAGAAAATATGCAAACTTATTAGATCACTATATGGTCTCAAACAAGCTCAAAAACAATAGCATATGAAATTTGATGAAATTATACTATCTTATGGATTTGAAATTAATCAAACAGATGAGTGTGAATATCATAAAATAGATAATAACAACAAAATTGTGATATTATGCTTATATGTTGATGATATTCTTATTTTTGGTTCTGACATACAAATCATAAATGATATCAAACACTTTTTATCATAAAATTTTGACATGAAAGATTTAGGTCAAGCTGATTTAATTCTTAACACTAAAATCTTGAAGAATGAGAATGGATATGTGCTGTCACAATCACATTATATAGAGAAAATTCTTAAGAATTTTTATGATCCAAACTGTAAACCTGTTTCTACTCCATATGATCCTAATGTACATCTAAAGAAAAATATAGGTTATCCTCAATTACAAAGAGAATACACACAAATAATTGGATCATTAGGATTCCTAACAAACTACACAAGACCTGACATTGCTTATGCAGTAAATAGACTTAGTAGATATACATCAAATCCTGATAAGAGTCATTGAGATGCTCTAGAAAGAGTTTTGAGATACCTAAAAGGAACTATGAATTATGGTTTACACTATAAAGGTTATCCATCTGTGCTAGAAGGTTATTTAGATGCAAATTGGATTAGTGACTCAGTAGATATAAAATCCACCACAGGATTTGTGTTCCTTTTAGGAGGAGGAGCTGTTTCATGGAAATCTACTACACAACCTATAATGGCTAGAAGTACAATGGAATCAGAAATGATAGCCATTGATACTACTAGTATAGAAGCTGAATGGTTAAAAGATTTACTAACTGAAATTCCACTAATGCAAAAACCATTACCAGCTATTTCTATTCATTGTGATTGCAGGTCAGCGATTGACAAATGTCATCAAGAGAATGCAGATATGAAAATGAATCGACACTTGAAAGCGCGACACAAATCCTTGAGATATAAGATGAAAAATCATATAATAGCCTTAGACTTTGTAAGATCAGAGAAAAATCTTGCAGATCACTTAACTAAAAGCTTATCTAGGATAGTGGTCCTAGAATCATCGAGGGGGATGGGGTTAAGCCCATAAGAAAAATCACTGCAGTGGCAACCCAACCTCGTAAAGGTTCAATGGGTAGAAACAAACTGAATGAGTGATTAATTGTGAGGAGCACTGAATTTATTTGCTCCCATCCCTAGGGTGATCAGTGCTCATAAAAAGCAAGTGAAAGGTTGAATTAAACTCTTAATGAATCCAAGACCCATGAGGCAGGATGCTTACTTGCTCGCATCCTTATTAGGATTCACCTATATGTGTGTAGTTGTGAGGTCATGACTATGGGAACAGGGCTGCTCCCTAGTAACACACATGAAAGATACCCGCGCAAGGCCGATAATAGCGTAACCCGTTTAGAATTCTTTAAAACTGTACTATGTGTGCTTTATGTAGAAATCCGATAAATGAGACTGGTTCAAGGCGTAGTCCACCAAGCTCTCACGGATCTATATAACTGTCACTAAGTGAAGGTTCAAACCGAAAGATATCTCCACCTATTACATAGTATAATGGAACCAGCAATCTTATTTATTTGTTTTTAAGTTCTTCTTTTACTGTTATTTCTAAATTATTTTAAGTTTTAAGTTATGTGGGGGATTGTTAGAGTTATAATAAAGATAACCTAAAACTTGACATTGTAGTGGGAAAGTTTAGTCCCATATAGGAAATGGAATAGGAAGGAAGGGTCTTTATAAGCCTTCACTTTCTCTCCTATGCTTAGAAGAAAATAAAGGTTATGCTTCACACCACACACGCGCGCGCCGGCCGGGCCGGGCTCGGGCTCGGGTTCGGGTCGGGTCGGGTGGCGCGCGCACACGAATGCAGCTCCGGATTAATGTGCCTTTAATCATCTACGTTTTAATTTTCTTTTGAACTTTTCTTTTTGCATTAAAAACGTGAGTAATATTTTCAAAATTTGTTAAACAGCTAGCAAAATTAATAGGCGGAAATTAAGGATCTAAATGAATGTAAACGGATAGCATTAAAGCACGTTTATCATGAAGCAAATTTAAAACGTGATTAATTTTTAAAACGTGTTAAATGAGAGAGAGATTGACAGATCTAAATGATAGAAAAACGGCTGGTATTAATTGGTGAAATTTATGGATTTTAAATGTGAATAATTAAAACGTGTTAATTGTGCGATTTATAAATAACGGTTGTTTTTCCCCTATAAAAGGATCTAAAACCCGAAGAGTTTTACACAGCGAAATACAACAAGCTCTTCTTCTCCTTCTCTGTTCTTCCTCTTGAATTTACTTACTGTTACGATTTGCTGGTTCCCTGAAAATCGAGAAGAATTCGCAAAGCCTTCTTGAAGCTCGTGCCGACGAGAAGGAGGTCGCCTGACCGAGGGTCGTTGTATCTCCGGGAACTTTTACCGTGTAGCCCTGTACGAGAGGGGGCAATTAGATTCTTGGGACAGTGCTTGCACGCCTCGACCATCAGGCCGTATTTCTTACTTTTATTTACTTTCATTTGAATTTCATTTCTGAGCTATAACAGTTATCTGTTTTTTTATCTAATTTCTATTAACTGTTTAAAACTTAATTCGTGTTAATCTTTGTCTAAACAGCTTATTATTCACAACATTGAGATTGTCGGTTATCGTTTTAATTTAAGCTATTTCCTAACTTCTGGGATTTATGCCCGGTCCTATCAGCATGCGTATGTTTCTTTTGCTTTGAGGAAAATCAGTTATAGGTACAATATATTACTAGATAGCATTATTATACATAGTATATGTTCCTTGATTATTTATAACATTTCTATAATCTTTATTATTATTCCACTCTTATCAAACTTGTTTTCCAATAAATCGGTACAAATGATTACCAATTTTACATTATCCTAAAATTTTCATTTAAGATTTTTATATATGTTAAATTATACATATATGTAAGTTGGTGATAGTTAAATAACATGCTTTTACAATTTGAAGCAATATCCAGTATGTACTGAAAATTCTGCCAAAATTAAGTTAGATATGACTAGTGAGGGAAGGGCATGTTGGTTGTTTGCTAATATGTTTTAAATTTTATACCCTTTGTGATAACAAGTTTCTAAGCATGACACATGTATTAGAGGTGTTAATAATAAATTGAATCAAACAAGTTGTTAAATTTTAACTTACTATTGTCTACTGAATTATTATATCCAGGGACCATAGTGAGTTAAATTAATCTCAAGATAAACAAGTTCTCGGTCCAAACATAGCCTAAACGTAGAAGATAGTCTTGGACAGTTCTTCTTCTGTATACTCCACAATGGGTTCTAAACCTCTCATGACTCATGTCGAACTGTTTAAAGATTAGAACGTTGCAACAATTTCTCATTTTGTTAAAACTTCAATATCTTAGTAGATATAAATCTCTTCAGTGTCCTCTGACATGATAGATATTGTTTCGATTAAAGAATGTACAATATATATTAGCATTGACATTTTTCACATTAGGTTTAGTTCACGACAACTTAACATCACCGCACATCTCGTCGAGCTCCATAGCTACATTAATTATGAACTTTACCGATTTTGTCTATTTCTCTACAAATTTTGTCTATTTCTCTACAACCTTCAGGTTGGTGAGGTTTATCGAGGTGTTATTAACTTGAGGGACTCAAGTCAATCGGGCTACTTTTTTGGAAATTGGCACGTATGGAAACTTTGTAAAATCTGAATTTGATAGGGGATACTTAATGCAAAATTGTAAGTGCATACAAAAATCAAGCTATAATATAGCATAGATGTCAAACCTACATGGAAGGTACATGTTTGGAAATTCTAAATTTCTTATAAAAATATAGACAAAAATGAGCAAGAGTGAAAGTATAGTGATGTAGAATATCACAAAAATAAAAAAAATAAAACAAGAGAGAAGAAAGAGAGAAGGAGAAAACAAATAAAAGGAAAACAAAGAGGAAACTAAGAAGAAGCATAAAAGAAATGAAAATAAGAAAAGAGAAGGAAGTAAGAAGAAGAGAAAAATCAACAAAATAAAATCAAGAAGAGGAAAATTAAAGGAGGAAGAGAAAAATCAAATCAAGAAAGATTGAAAAAAAAATAAGTAGAGAAGTTAGAAATCTATTCCTCTATATAATAATAAGAGGATACAAGATTCACTATTCATGCTACAGTAAATTACTGTAGCACAAACAAGACGATCCAAGGTACGCCATTCATGTTACAGTAAATTTACTGTTGCGTTATTGCTGTGGCACATGGCTGGAACTGTAGTGTTTAAAATTATTATTGTAGCTTAGGTGGGATACTGTAGCATTTTAAAAAATGTTACTATAGTACTTACAAAAACTATATTTAAATACAGAATTACTGTAACGAAAATAAAAAAAATAGAGGTCATACTTTGCACGGTGTGCACACTAGTCTAGAATTGATTCCATTGGTTAATTTTAATTAGGATTTATGAACTACTCTTTTTTTTACCATATTTTACTTTGATTTACTAAGCATAGATTATCAAACTACTCAAAGAAAACATAATCTATCAAATTATCATTTGAGTAAAATCTCATTCATGAAAAAATAAGCAACTAGATAATAATTCAAGAAATGAATAAACATAATCTATCAAACCACTTAAAATTAGCATAAATGATCAAATTATTTTCCTACCTGTTAGTTCTCTAGTCGATCATCCTAAACATAGTCATTTTAAGTATAAAGAGAGCAATCTATAAACCACAAAAGAAATTAAACTAGTTTCATACAATCCCAGGTTTCCTACAAGAATTAGCTACTCGTATTAAAATTAAAATAAAAAATATAATATATATTAGTAAGCATAAAAGAACAAGAGGTAAATCTAAGCTACAAAGAATAAAAGAAAGAAATAGGAAATCAAAACATAAAAGGGTAAGAAAATAAACCTACTCTATAAAGCATGAAGAAAAATTATACTACAAGCATAAATAAATCTAATCCACCAAATATAAAATAAAAATAAGAAAATAAAATTCTAAAACATTCAATTCTAAAATGAAAAAATAAAAGAGAAAAGTAAAAACTTACATTAGAAAGGGGTTAGCCTCTTGAAGAATAATTTTTATCTTCATCATCAAAGAAGAAGAAAAGAAAATTAAAAATGAGGAAATTTTTTATTTATTGTAAATTTTTTATTTTTGGAATGTCTTCTCAATTAAGAGTAACTGTCCACTTAAAAATAGAGTTTTTAATGAAAATTTTCACACCAAACATCTCATTTTCTACCCCTATTTATAGTCTACTATAATCAACAAGAGCCATTGGATTTTTCATGAACTCTAAGAAATAAATCTCAGCCAATAACTGGTTCTATTATGATCTAATCGATTAGCTAATTGATTGGCCAATCGATTAGCTAATTGATTGGTCAATTGACTGATTGATTGGCTAATTGATTGGTTCCTAATAGAGTTTGATTCTTTTATTGACTTGTTAACTCGATTTATTTTTATCAGTTCGGCCTCTTCTTGGCTTGATCTTGGACTTCAATAAAAAGTAAAAAAATGAGGAAAATTGGTTCTCTTGGGCTCTTATTCATTAATGTTTCATTTCTTAAAAATTGAGGAAAATATTTTATTAGATGACATTTTATTGAAAATAAAATAGATAATGAGAGCATAAAAATATAATACAATGTGATGATTAGAATTGCATGTATGAAACTTGAAAATTTGATTAGTTTACTTTTTAATTTTCTTTCCGAATTAAGTTTGACAATGATCTCCATTTCTTACACTTTCATACTTCTTTTAAGGTCTTAAAATTTATATATGGTATCAACTACAAATATTTTAGTTGAGTAGATATTTTAGCAGGTATGTAGTTTTATCTAACAGTATTCATTAGGCAAGTTTGTCATTTTTATTGGTGACTGGTTTGTTGGGGAAAACCCGTGTCGAGAAACCAAAACAACCGCCGATCAAAGAAGGCAAAATTAGCCAAAATCAATGCACAAACACCAAACACCAGCTTTAACGTGGTTCGGCAATTGTCTATGTCCACGGGACAAGAAGGGGATGGGTTTTCTCTAATAGAGAAGAAGAGTACAAATTAAGATTACAAATCACTCGAAGGAACAAACTAATCTCACCACAAAGCTCTTAATCTCTCCAAATAAATCCTAAACAAATAGCTCATAAAATACATCTTTTCTGTGCTCCAAATATCCCAAACTAAAGCCTTAAGAAACTCTAGAACGTGTATTGGTATTTATACAAACACCAAAACCTAATAAAAACAAGAAACACAAAACAAGCCCATACCCTCTACGCGGTCGACCGTCAAAAGCTCGCGGTCGATCGCGATCAAAAGACAGAGAATCAAAAATCATTACAGGGTATCGCGGTTGACCGCGGCGGTCGACCGTGCCAAATTCTGAACCAAATCTTAGGTTTGTGCACGTATGCGGTAGACCGGCCTTGTGCCGCGGTCGACCGCCAAACTCCAAAACACTCTCCTGAGCTCCAAAACCTATTCTTCTTCAAAATTCTTTGTGGTTTCTTCAATTCTCCTCCTCGGTGAAGTTTCTTCCAAAACTAAGCCGACACCAACCAAACCAAATGCCTCACTTGTTACATCCAGTATAAAGTGAAACGATTCACGACAACAGACTCAATCCATAATAAGTCAGGACTCAAATGGGAGTGCGAACACTCCCCCAAACGTCGGTATCTACTCACCAAATCAGCTGCATCAAAACTGACTGCCTACGTATCCTCTTGTCCAAGAAATTAAGCCTTCACGTAGTTCACCCAATGGCCTCCAAAGGTCCTCAATCCAATAGAAGAGCACGCAACCCTCCTCCATCATCACCAACTCTGTGACTGATAGCACCTCTAATGACCTCAAGCTGAAGCAATCCAAACACCTCTGTCTGAGGTGAACCAATGGCCATGTCCAAACTAAGCCTATCAGCTGTACTCAAAACAATCAACACGTCACCTGCATCCGAAACCGAATGACCCCCATGCTGTGTCACCTCAGCTGAAGTTCCAAATAATATAGAATGACCTAGAGTATGTGGAGTAATATCCACTCAATGTAGAGTAGCATCACCCTCCACCCGCTATAATATCTAACTGATCTGATCAACACTCTCCACCTGCCGAGAGTATAATATGACATACCTACTCAGAACGAAACCAGAAGCTCCCAAATGATAGCCAAATGAGCCTCTGAATCCCAAGCGCGCAATCGGATTAAATTTCACATCCTCGATATGACTAAGTGCTGGTTAACCAAATATCCGACGCCAACCAAAATCTGAAGCAGCTCCACCAGATCTAAAATTACTAAATGCAGCAGTCGACAACCTATGTATAAGATGACCCAAACATGTCAAAGCCCGAATACCAAGTCTAATGCTCGACAACCAACACTGATCCTCCTCCAGAAAGGAACAACTCAACAAATCTGTCATCTCATATCGTCACCTCAATTCTCCTCTCCAATGAAGTGTCTCCAACTGCCATGAGCTCGGCACAAATGCAAGAAGAAACCCCTACTTGAGCTAATACGGCATATAACCTTTTTGCCAACATACTTCTTCCAACTGTTACGGACTACTAGGACTTCAAACCAACGGGGCTTGGTTGTGACCCATAAATGCCTAATATAATCCCCAACTACAGCAACCAAAAAATGATTACCTTCCAATGATGCCTCCTTGGAAGGCCCCCAAATGCCTGACTGAACACCTCCTAAAAGACCTCTCGCTTGATGGATAGAAGTGTCAAGATCCATTACGGTCTTCTTGCTCATCCTAATGTGCTCAAAGGACTTTCATTTGCAGGTCAACGTACTCCTAAACAACCTATGCACGACATTGCCAATCAAATACCCCAGCGTCAAACAACACCATAGTCTAGCCAAATCCAATGAAGTCGTCAGTGCTCTATCAATCATCGTGCTCCTAAGCAAAATAGTACAAGTTACTCCTTCTGACTCTCTTCATCACAATCATGGACCCAAATGTAACCTTCAAGCGTGCATCCGCTAAGGTCACCTTATAGCCTGCTGCCTCCAAAACTTCAAGTGAAATAATATTCTTCTTCAATTGAGAAACGAACCTTACTTTCAACCAACTCCTGAATCACCCCGTCACTCATCTGAATACGAACGGTACCGATACCACCAATAGGGTATTTGTGATCATTACCCATGAGCACAACATTCTCTTTTTCCAACTCCTGAAAGCTGGAGAACCAATCCCTCCTAGGATAAATATGATATGAGACACCCGAATCCAACATTCACTCGGTGGAGTCAGCAACACAAACTGACGAAAGTGCTGGTCACGAATAGCCCGAAGAATCTGAATCTGAAATATCACCACTAGTCTTGGTAACATTTACCTCTGAAGCTTCAATCGCTTTCCCCTTATTCTTCCCAGCTCGATCATTCAATTTTCGGCATTCGCTTTCTAATGTCCATCTTCTTTATAAAAAGCATACTGATTCCTACGAATTTCAAAATGTGTCCCTCTAGACTGCGACCTTCTACCTCGGTTTGAACTCTTTGCTCTTGCAGTCAATCCCCCCGCTACCAGCTCAATAGAAGTCTCCTTATCTTTCTTCCTAAGTTGGTAATTCACAAGTGTAGCGGTGACCTTACTATATGAAAGAGATGCCTTCCCATTAATAAGAGTAATGACGAAGGTCTCATATTTCTCGTCGGGTAATGAACTCAATAATAGCAACGCCTTGTCCTCATCTTCAATAATAATATCTACATTCGCCAAATCTACAAGAAGCTTCATGTAGTGGTTCATGTGATCACCAATGGATGTCCTCTTCTTCAATTGGAAGTGATAAAGGTTCCT
Organism: Asparagus kiusianus; assembly: GCA_022839385.1. Lineage (NCBI taxonomy): Eukaryota > Viridiplantae > Streptophyta > Magnoliopsida > Asparagales > Asparagaceae > Asparagus > Asparagus kiusianus. The sequence continues at coordinate 33,332 of BQKN01067243.1, forward strand.
CTTCAAATGCAAGCGATTTTCGATGCTCTTCGTCAAGTACTTGCTCTCTAGGACTTCCCAAATCTTCTTAGTCGAAGTCTCATTCATCACATCATATTTTAGATCTTGAGTGAGACAAGACCTAATCACACCACACGTCGTTCTATTCATTTTCTTCCAAACATTCTCATTAATGTCATCCGGTTTTCCGTCCAACTCCAACGTATCTTCCAAATTTTGCGTATTGAGCGTATCCAAGACTTTGCATCGCCAAAGCCCAAAATTGTTAGTGCCATTGAACTTCTCTATGTCAATCTTTATTGAGTGGATATTCAAACTTTGGACAGTCTTCACACCTGAAGAACCACCCTCAACACCTTCTTTCCTGGCCATAATCCTTAACACACCAATAAAAAATTATGGAAACGAACAAGAAATAGATCCAAACTTTAAAAAGATAGAGTCATTACCAAAAAGATCCTACATTTATCACCAACTTAAACCCTAGATGAGCTTCCAAATCGATCTACTCCTTCAAATACCCCAAGCGTAGCCTGAGCTCTGATACCAATTATTGGGGAAAACTCGTGTCGAGGAACCAAAATAACCGCCGATCAAAGAAGGCAAAATCAGTCAAAATCAATGCACAAACACCAAACACCAGTTTTAACGTGGTTCGACAATTGCCTACGTCCACGGGGCAAGAAGGGGATGGAGTTTTCACTAATAGAGAAGAAGAGTACGTACAAATTAAAATTATAAATCACTCGAAGGAACAAACTAATCTCACCACAAAGCTCTTAATCTCTCCAAATAAACCCTAAACAAATAGCTCAGAAAATACCTCTTTTCTGTGTTCCAAATATCCCAAACTCAAGCCTTAAGAAACCCTAGAACGTGTATTGGTATTTATACAAACACCAAAACCTAATAAGAACAGGAAACATAAAACAGGCCCATACCCGCTATGCGGTCGACCGCCAAAAGCTCGCAGTCGACCGCGATCAAACGACAGAGAATCAAAAACCATTACAGGGTATCGCGGTCGACCGCGCCAAGTCCTGAACCAAATCTCAGGTTTGTGCACGTATGCGGTCGACCGGCCTTGTGCCACGGTTGACCGCCAAACTCCAAAACACTCTCCTGAGCTCCAAAACCTGTTCTTCTTCGAAATTCTTCGCGGTTTCTTCATGATTCGATTGTGTGCTTTGAAGAGCTAAAAATTAAGAAAATTTTATACATAGAGTATTTATAAACAAATACATATGGAATTTATGATTGAATCCTGATAATATTTACTAGACTTTTGTATGACTTAATTTCTCTATTCTGTTCTATAAATCACGTGTAACTGTTTATTTTATAAATTAAAAGGGCTTAAATTGGTATTATTCAAAACTCTTTTACCTACGGTTTAGTGAAAGATTAATGGCAATGTGCTAGTGATCGATTGTGAAGATTTGCACTGATTATAAGGAAAACTTTGATGTTGACACAGTAGAAGATGAGCCTGGGGGTGATGAATTTGATCTGGAAACAGGCTGAAGATTCATCACCTGACATTGTAATTTAGTTGATACAATCGTGTATGTAAACAAGTTTCACGTCTCACTTTTTTTGTGTAGTATGTAATATTTGAAAGTATCAGGTAATATTTGAAAAACTCGATGATAGTATGTAATATTTGAAATGTAGCAGGTAATATTTGAAAAACATTAGGGTATATATCCTTATTCTAATGTTTTCTAAAATTAGATGTTTGTACATTTTGTCTTATTACATAATTGTAAGAATACTCTTTGCACTTTTCCTATATGAGTGTCATAGTATCATTTTAGGACAATTCTATATTTTCTACTTTTTTCATAAATAATTTATTAACATGCCATTACCTATAAATATATTATTATATATTACTAATAATCAAAATGGTGTGAAGTTTCACAGTAACATTGGAAGTTTTAAGGGTACCAAGTTATATAAAATTGAAGTAACATACAATATAATTAATAATGATAATTAATTTAGTTCAATTAAGATTAGAATGTAATATTGAAAAACAACAAGAGCAATATAGTCTATAGAAAGTTTTTTTACAACTCACTTTTAATAGGAGTGTATATATATAAGTATGATATAGCTTTGGGTCCACCGAAC
>BQKN01067244.1:0-19971 GCA_022839385.1 Asparagus kiusianus
AGGGCAGCGGTAGGTGTTTCGACATGCTCCCTCATGTAGCTGATCGTCTTGAGGAGATTCGGTGCATCGGGGGCGCCCAGCTAGCCAAATGGTGCAGGCGAGAGCTCAATCGCCTGGAGGATCTCATGTATCACTTAGAAGAACTGGTATATGCGAAACCTAGCAATGAGTCGACATCCCTCCTGATCAGTGCTCGGATCCAGAGGGAGTTCGAGCGCAAAGCTCATGAGGAGAGCATCTCAGCCAAGGAGGCCCTCGTCGCGTTTCTGCACAAAAGGCATCGCGACTTGTTGGCCCTGATGAACGCCTACCATGATGCCGCTTTCTTCTTGGAAGCCAGGTCCCTTCAAGGAGAGGAGGACTTGAAGAAACTTCAGCGTGATAACGCAAGGGTCCTTCATGCCGCTAATGAGGAGGTGAAGGCTCTTCAGGCTCTCCGATAGGAAGAGGAGGACGCCGAAGCTGCTCTCGACAAGCTCCGAGAGGGAGAAGAGGAGAAGGTCGGGGCTCGGCAGGCTAAGAAGCTTGCGGCTATTAGGGCTGAGATTGCTTCTTTCAGTCTGTCGAAGCTAATTTAGGATGTTTTTTTTTTCCTTTTTCATGTTTTACTGTAATTTTGTTGACGCTCGTTATGTCTTGGTTCAAAACATGTTTCCTTAAATTCAGCCTAGAATGGTGTTTTGTGTTGTGGTTATTCATTGCTTTGCGCATATAGCTTTTCCTTCATTTTATGTGTTGATCTATGCTTAGGACTTTTAGTAAATCCTTGGCAGTCAACAAATTTGACTCACCTTTACCGACTGCTGTTTGAGTTGGACTAGCTATACTATTTCCCTCCGTATGGTGAGTTGTTGAGGAGTTTCTCTTAGGCTTCATGCTAAGATTTCTCCTCTACTCTTGGATGTTCGAAGCATAGGGTTGGGTTAACTGCGACCATCAAGTCGCAGTCAAGCTGGACAATTTAGCCCAAAATGACCGATCACCTAAACGTAGGATCGGGATGGGGTCCGAGTGACGACTCATTGCTTGGTAGGTCGTCACTCGAGGATGGACAGGGCACATCGTTTGGTAGGCTGCCATCAGCGAACACTATCACTTGCGAGAATGTTGATGTCGGGATAATCAGATCGTTTAGGGACATAGGAGTGTGACGACTGATCGATATAGGAGCCATCGCATGGTATGCTACTACCCATTAATTGTTCTAAGTATATTAGGACACTCGGAGAGGATCAGGGTGCTCAGGGACGTGTGAGTATGACGATTGATTGGACAACATCATTTGCGGGAATGACGGTGGGGGGGTTATCATGAGGTAACCATTAACGTGATAGGATTTGCTACAATCGGGGCGAATTTGTAGATCTACCACTCCATTGCTAAGAGTCAGTAAGTGGATTTTGGCCAGAGGTGATTGTTAACTTGGAAGTGTGAGTTTGTTGTGTGTAGGTGTAAATTCCTGATTTTTCCGAAAATGGGGGATTTTGTTTGTATTTATAAGAAAGCTTATTACAAACTAAATCAATCTGAATTATAACAGAAGCAGAGGAAAAATGCCCTCTTTTTTTAATCGTGGGGACTTTAAGGTAGCTACAGGATGCTTCGCTCGGTGCTTGTGCTGAGTTTGCCTCCCTTGGACGATTCGACCGAGGTTGTTGGAGAGCTTCAGTACTCAGTAGAAACTCAAGGTGAAGGAGTTCGTCTCTTCTGGCTCGCCGGCGATCAGGGCTCGAAGCTAGGAGATGGCGCTGTAATGCAAGGGTATGCAGAAAGCTTCTTCCTCTCTTGATTGATCAATCGATTGATCCTTTCCCAAGTTGCTGAAAGAAGCCTTTTAATAGGAGAGAGACAGTTCGGCTGTCCCTGGGATTATGGGATGTGACCATACATTGTTCAGAGACATTCTGCTGTTTCTCTGCGCTGCCAGTGGTCATTCGAGGAGCCGCATGTTACGTCACGTCGCGTAGGAGCGAGAAAGCCTCTCCTCGTACCCGTGACGGCGGTTGCCAGATGCTTGAGTGGATCTGACCAACTCAGCGAGCGCCGACGGCTCTTGCTCTCGGTTTGGACGAGTGAGGTAGGCAGCATTTATGAGGGTGCATGTTGATCTGGCAGCTGTCTGCGCACCTGCGCTGTGAGCCACCGAGGGGCCTTTTGACGGTCCTAGGGTCCTGTGCCTTCTCTCCTCTCCCTGCGTCCTGGCAGAGGTTGGAGAATGGACGTCGCATGTCTGAGTGAGCTCCAGATAGCTTGCGGCGCGCCGACGGCTTCGGTTTTCCATTCTGATGGGTGAGGTGACTTGCATTTATGAGGGTGCAGGCCGGTCCGGCGCCCGTCTTGCTTGCTTGAATTGCGGGCAGCCGTTTGACGAATCTGGAGCGCTGCGCTCCCTCCCCACGCATCGCGGGAAATAGGGAAGGCTTGTCCCTGGAAATCCGGCTTTCGGCTTACGTAGGTAGACGTGGCCCTCTGTGGGCGGGTTTGGTATACGAGGGTAGATTTGAGCCCCTGCGAGCGGATGAAGGCGAATTCGTACCCCCGCGAGCGGACTTGGCTCATGAGGGCGGATTTGAACATCTGCGGGCGGATCTGGCTCATGAGGGCGGATTCGTTCCCATGTGACTTGGCGTGTGAGGGCCTAGGTGTACCACCGAACCCGTCTCATGGCTACACTCCATTCTTCATCTAAGTGGACGGCCTTGATTTGCGGGCGAACTTGTTTGTTAGTCCGCCGCGGTAATTTTTACCGTCTACAAGACCCCCTTCAAAGTTTTCAGACCAAAGCCGGCTTACGTGTGGTCTGGAATACTTTGAATAAAGAAATTTTGGGCGGATCAAGTGTCTTAGGATTTTTAGCAAACCCTCAGCTATCAACGGATTTGATCTGCCTTTACCGATTACCGTTTGAATCGGGCTAGCCATACTATTCCCCTCAGTATGATGAGTTGTCGAGTGGTTTCTCTTAGGCTTAATGCTAAGATTTCTACTCTGACCCCTAGCCGCCTGGGGCGTGGGTCTAAACAAAGTCATTTTTGTCGATTTCGTAACGTTGGGCGAATCGCCTGTTTCCCAAGGGTGGGTGAGTCACGCAGGCGAAGCTGGGCTTTGATGGCGAAATTTTTGACCGTCTTGAAGATTTTGTTCAAGAGACTTTTCCCTCAGGTGAAAGTAGGCCTAGTGTGAGCAAACCACGTGTCCGCCGGCGGTGCTTTGTACCCTTCCAGCTAAGGCGGCATGGTTTTATTGTGATTTGATAGTTCGATGTCCACTCCACGCGCCTAGTTCTGATCGTGGCCGTGGTTTTCGAATCTAACCGTCGGATGCAACCGCCAATCTTGGTTCATTCGGTGTACCAAGGATGATCTGGGCCATCGATCTCGATCGTGTCTACGTCTCACGTTCGTGGGGGGTTCGCCTTTCAAGGGTGGTCGTGGTCACGTGGGAGGTTAGGTCTTTTTAAACGAGCCCTCTTCTCCCCTCGAGAGCTACCGTGTTCAAAAATCTCGAAAACTTTTTCAAGGGGATAGAGTGCTTCTTCGTCCTTCAATGGCACCACGATCCAAGAAGTGTATTGCAAAGGGAAAAGGGCCCGGACGCTTTTCCGATCGTCTCTCCGCCGGTGCGCCCCTCCGCATGCCGGAGCCGCGTTCATGTAAGTCGCGAAATCCTCCCGGTGTTGGTTTGGGGGGATGAGTGTCGCTCATCCTTCTGAAATTCCACCGTCCCTTGGTAGTCTCCCTGATTTGGGGCTAAGTTAGCCTTATTTGCCTTCAGAGGATGATTTCTGTCCCCTCGGGCGAACTCAATCTTTTAACGAGAAGAGGGGAGGGGCGAACTTTGCTTTTGACAGGCGAGCTCTGCCCTTCTCTGTTCGATGGGCGACTTCGCTTTTACAGCGGATTTTGTCTTGACTGACTTCTTGCTCCTTTTCGCAGCAACTTTTTCTGATGAGGCTTTCCCAAAGGGTGTGGCCGTTGGCCACACCGGGGGTGCGGGTTATATGGCACCTCCTCGGTTTCCCTCTCTGGTTCTGGTACCCGCGTTCACTGTTGATAAGCCTCATGGCTTGGTGAAGAGGGTCTCGGACGGGTATCACCTGACATTGCGCGAGTTGACGACTGATGCGGTGCTGACAGACGATGTCAGGACCGAGCTGCCGAAACCTCAATTTCTGTTCGGCGATGCAGCGATAGATCCTTCCGTTCTGCTGCTCAAAGAGAGCAGATGGTTCCGTACGGTGGAAGGGACTCACTATTATCTCCCTAGTATGCCGAGAGGATTCTCGATCGTCGAGCTGCGGTCTCTCACGGTCCCTCGTGTGATGAACTGGGACTTGACTCCAACTCAGGATGGGGTCACCTGTGGTGTCTTTACGGGCTCTTCGGTTGGGTATGGGGTGGAGAGCTCTTGTAAGCGCGTGACGGGTCTGCGCTCTGGCCTGCTGTCCAATGAGCCGCCGGCAGGGGAGACGGCGGCGGTAGCGGAGACTTTTCGCCATCGCTTCTTCCGCGTCGGTGGGAAATTTCCTCCAAAGGACTTCAGAGCCCCGGGGTGGGTATATTCGACGCCTGGTAGCGATACTTGGTGGTCCAAGATCACCGATTATGTTCTGGCCGAGAATTCTGACCTTAAGAATTCAGAGCTGTATGTGGCTATTCAAGCCACTCGGCATGGTTTGCGGATCAATGCTTCCCAGTTCCACAGCATCCTGGAACTGTACTATGCGGAAAGCAGCACGTTCTTCACCCCCAACGGTGAGCTTGGCATTACCCCCCATGAGATGTACGACGTGTCAGGGCTGCCTCTGGGTGACTTTCCCTATGAGGAGTACGTCCCTGATCAAGACGAGATTGATCAGCTCTCGAACCATTCTCCCTTAGTGGTTGAGACTCTATGGGAGTTACTCTGCCACTACTACATCTGCCTCGGTACTTTAGGGGCATCGGATCACAAAGGGAAAAAGAAGAGGACTCCGGGCATCAGCCACAAGAATTAGGCTGACTATTTGTTCCCAGGGAATGATGTCAAGGGGAAGCCAGCTCTCCCGCTGGGCGAATGCGACCAATCTGAAGTGGAGGCGAGAACAGCCGAAGAGGGGAGCACCATAACTCTCGAACATGACGAGGGCGGATTTAAATCTGGTACAGTCCTTCACTCGTTCCATCATCCGGCGAAGTCCCCCATATCTGGGAAGGCTCTATTCGTGGGGTACCTCATGTTATGGCTAAAGAGGTGCGTAGTCCCCACTCACTCTTTCGAGGCGATTCCTGTGGAGGTCATGTATCCCGCGGTCTGCTTAGCCTACGGGAAGTCCTACGCCTTGGTGTCAGCGACGATAGCGTGCATTCATCGGGGGCTCCGCACCTTGACGGCCTAGTTCTGCCGTGTATCGGCCATCGATGTAGGGGCAGGAGAGATTATCAGGACCCCCAATCCTAGGGTGGGGCTGCCGTATACCTATTTGATGGCATGGTTCGTTTGCCATTGCAAGTGTTTGATGAGCGCCCCTGCGGCTTTTCAAGGAGATAAGTTTGTTCCGTTCGTCGAGCGCTTGGAGAGGTGTTCCTGGAAGTGTAAGGACATTCCTGACGCGCGGAAGACGCTCTCCCATTTCGTCCACTACAATTTCCGCCGTTTCTTTCCCTATTTCAGCGGAGGAGGATACGGGGGATCCCTTAAAGAAGTGCCGACGGCGGATCATCACATGGTTCTTTCGCGCGGCGCCTTCCGCTGGTTGGTGAACATCCGGCCGGGGTATCACCTCCTACGGACGGGCTCCGTGTGCTATCTTGAGCCGTATGTCCCTTGCTGGTTCGCTCGCCAGCTTGGGTATGACCAACTGTATGTTGGAAACGCCAATCTCCATTTGCACTTCGAAGGGGGGTTGGTGAATGGAGCTCGGGGATGGTTCTGGACTCACGCTGGTGGTACCCATGCCCGCTTTGAACTACCTACGAAGGATCGTGATTTGCATCACACTCTCCTATACTGCAGGTGGTATCGGGGTGCCAGTGCTGATCCCAAAGGCTTGTGGTTTGGCGGCTCGTGTTTGGCGGAACAGGGGCATATCCCTAGAAGGCCTCTACATACTTCGAGACAGAGAGGCCGCCAAACCGTTAAGGAGTGGTTGTCCGAGGACCCGACTGGAGACGCCGAAGGCGGTGACATGGGTCCAGACGAATCCGAGGTGCCAGAGACGCGAGCTCCTTCTCCTAGTCTTCCCTCGGATCCCCAAGGTGAGCGTAGGGAGCCTGTTGAGTTGACTCGAGTGGGTGAACGTCTGGAGCAAGCCCGAAGCACAATCGCTGGGCGGATGGGGGTGCCTCTATTATCTCCAAGCAGCTCGTTGCTCTCGAAACGGCAGCGAGAAGCGGCGAAGAGTTCTAGCGCAGAAGCGGCCAAGAGGGCCCGTAGCGAAGAGACTGTGGTGACCACTAGAGCGGTGGCCGGTCGGGACGATACTGTCCCTAGGGCGGGAGCTGCTCAACCTGCCCCTTCTGCCGCACCGCAGGCGGCTCCGGCGATTTCGAAGGATACGCTCCCTTCATCCAATGTGGGGTCACAGGCGGGGGTCTCAGCGACTCCTGCACCTGTACCAGGAGGTAATCTTTCGGCACGGTACTCTTGTGTACGAAGTCGGGTTCGTATTTTCTGACTGTTCATATTGAATCCGTGCAGGTGCAGTCGGGAAAGCGATCCCCATCCCTTCTGACGAAGAGGAGGGGAGTGGAGTCGAAGGAGAACTAGGGGGTTCAGGTAAGCATGAGTTTCAGTGTTGTTGATCCTCCTAAGCCAAGGGGGCATTTATTATTATTATTATTATTATTTGTATCCGTAGTTGGCCCCTCTCATGAAGTTTCTGGCAAGGAGGATCCTCCCTCTTGGGAGGGTCATTCAGGTGAATCTGAGACGGATGACGACGCCTCAATTCACAAGGCGCTATCGAGCGAAGAGGAAGTATCGGTCCCTACGGGTCAACAAGGGGGAACCTCCACCTTCGAGGGAGCACCGGTCGGGGGTGAGCGCTCGGTGCAAGAGTCTCCAGCTCAAGGGGGAACCCCCATTGGGCTGATGGCCACTTCCTTGTCGGTGGTGACCTGCGACTCTGCCACTGCCACTCTGGTGGCACCAGCGGTTGTTCCAGCTCTGGCGGCGCCAATCGCTGCTTCTGCGATCATGACCACCAGTACCTTGGTTGTGACTTCATCCTCAGTCGAAGATGCCGCTCTCTCTCCCTTGGAATGCTGGCGAAAGACGCAGGTGGCGCGAGCTCTGGCCAACTTCGAAGATACTTTGGCCCACTGCACCCGGCTGATCTTGGAGGAGAGTTGCCCCTTCGAGGAATTCAAGGAGGATCTTGAACACGACGCGTCCTTTTTGCGTAAGAGGCTTGGCGCTGCCGCAGCGAGGCCCTACTTTCGACGTCTGAACGAAGTGGAGGGGGCTGTTCGGCAACTGCTCGCTCTTCGCGCGGAAAGTTCCACTCTGGTTGATCTCGCCTCCCGCGAAGTTCGAGTAGCTATGGTAGAGCGCGATCGCCGGCTGAACGAGAGTATGTCGCTGGAGTTAAAGTTGTCAGTAGAGTTGGAGCAGGCCAGGGCTGAGGATGCCCGAGTGGCCCGCGAGCAAGAGACGGCCGATAACTGGTTCTCCCGACTCTCTTTCGAAATAGATAGGCTGAAATAGGTTATAGCTGACGCACAGCCTTCCCTGGCCATCCAAGAGAAGGCTCGTGATCAGGTGGCCAAGGAGTTGGAGGGTATTGAGTCTCGTCGGCAACTGGTCACTGACTCTGTTGAGGAGAAGGACCGAGCTCTCAAGGATGTCAAAGAGACCATCCAAGACTTAATCTCGCGTACAGAGGAAGATCTTCGTCGAGAGGTCCTAAGGAGGCTCGAGCTTCGCCATGCTGGGGAAATTCACGAGGCAGAGCTGCGATTAAGGGCCTTGTAATTTGCCTTTGATTTCTCACTTGTAATAGGACTCTTTTTATGAATGGAATCGCCCTTTTGTTTCGACTATTGTTGCTTGTGTGCATACTATATGTATATATATATATTTGTGCGCTAGTTGGTGTTTGGTCGCAGGAGACTCCTATTGGCATATTTCGGTCAAAACTCACTTCATCTGCAGGCGAATTTTACCCAAAGGTGAATCCGCAGTCGCCATTCTGACCGCGATTTCGGTTGTGGGTGGGCTCCGCTTTTAGCGGGTCGTGTGTTCACCCATGTGCACGTCGCCTCGCATTAACTGCATTGTGATAGGTCCCTCCGTCCTTCACGCCCGATCCGGACCGTTGGTTAGAGATCATGCCCAGGAACTGCCGAATCTCAACCGCTCATATAGGATATGGAATATTCGGCCTTTCCTTCAACTGTTTGGGCTTGAAAAGTCCAATCGAGCCGCGTATAACTGCCTAGGGTCGGGGTATTTTAGTACCCTTCTTCTCGTCAAGAAAAATCAAAGTTTTCTCGTCGCCCTTTTGCAGAGAAGATCCAAAATTTCCCTAGCATCTTCCAGATGGCACCGAGGACGAAGAGCGTTACTTCGAAGAAGGGGAAGGAGGTTTCTTCTTCGGGCGCTGCCGAAGCTGCTGCTGCCGAAGGTATGTCCTTAACTCAACCCCCGCTCAGGCATGGGTAGGTATTTCTCGCTTAATTCCCCCTTTCATGCCATCGCTGTGCTTCACAGCCCATGAGGCTGAGCCTATCTTGATATCCGATGACGAACCCGAGAGTCCGGAGGCTTCTCCTGCCCACGGTCCCGCCCCGCCACCAGAAACAGAACCTTGCCTCGAGGTCCCACCCATCGCGATGCTTGCCCCAGGTCAAGAGCCTGTTTCCCCTGGTTCTTTGCCTTGGCAGGCTCGCGTCGAGGAGTTTGAGAATGCCGTGAGGCAGGTGATTTCTCTTGTCGATCTTGGCATAGGCAGCTTTGACAGCTTCAGGTAATCTCTCCTGGATCGCGTGATCGGCCTTCGACGATCGGGCGAAAATCGGCTTGCCATCCGTTGCATGCAAGAGCTCCGTCTTCTGGAGTCGCGCATGATAGGGCTAGAGACATTGCTGCGGGAAGGCCCGAAAGTTTATATGGAGTCTTGCCTGGCTTTTATCAGGCGTAGGGAGGCTCAGGAACAGGAGGTCCGTTCTAAGGAAATTGCTGATTCGGAATCCATTGCCAACTTCTGGGTGGGTCAACAACACTCGTCGGAGGAGGAAATCGTCGACCTTAATCGCACGATAGCTCGCCTACGAGCCGAACTGGGACATGCGGAGGCGAAGTTGGAAGGGCTTCAATCTGATGTCGTCACTGTCCACAAGAAAGCTGAGGCGGAAACTAGGCGCCTCTTGGCCTTGCGGGAAAAAGACGCTGCCGCTAGGTCGAGCTCTGAGGAACGAATCAGAAGAGCGGCTGAGGATAAGGCTCGGGAGGACCACACGAGACGGGTGGCATTGGCCAAAGAGGAGCTTTCCACTTTTAGTGTGTTTAATTGAGATTTCAACCATGTATCTGTGCTTAAGACACTCTGTTTGTCTGTCTTGCTTTTGAAACTATGCTATGACCCGTGACGTCATTACTTGTTCAAATGTATTGTTTTGACGAACAATTGGTGCATGCTTTGCTTTTCTGAACGTAGCATTATGACTTTCTTAGTTATGAAATCGTAACTTTGTTCAAATGTACTGTCTAGAAGCATCTGATGAAGTTCATGTTTTTTTTCCTCGTCACGTTTCTTTTAGGTATAACACCCTTTGATGTTTCTTTGGCATGGCCGTCAGCGATTTCAGGTGGCACCCATTGGGCGAAGACTCAACTCGAATACGGGTCGGTCTAAATGATGGCGAATTCACTGGGAGAGTCATATTAAACCACCGGCGAGTTCGCTTGAAGGTTAACTTTGACTGTTGGCGAACTCGAACCGTAGGTGAACCCCCAGTGTTGGCGGATCCGTGTTGAGGATAACCCTGGGCGCTGGCGAGTTTGGAACGCAAGTGGAATTTTCGAAAAGGGCGAGTTTGCGTTGTAGACCCAACTCAGCCTCTGGCGAGCTTAGGTTGTAGGCGAAACCTCGTGCCGTGCGTCTCTTAGCGGGCCCAAATGCTTGCCAGCTAAGGCCTTAAAGACGTGTCAATGCTCATTAATGGCGAAGTGATAGAACGCCTCGCCTCTTGGGCTTCATCCGATCGGTCGGTTCGGGTCTCGAGAAGCATGGCCTTAAATGGCGTTGAGCTCGAAGCGCCGCAAGGCATCTGGGCCGTTCGATTGCTCGAGGGCAGAGATCGCGACCGTTACGGCTTCGGCTATATCTCCCGTACTCGCCATCTTCTCAGTCACGCTCTCTTCTTTTCGAGAAAAATTCGCTAGACGAAAGACCGCTGCCGTAACTTCTGCTCTCATGGCCTCCGACTCTGACCACAGCGCCTCTGAGGAGGTTGGCTCCTCCGCCACCGTCTTCAATGTAGACGCTCCCCCTGCTTCCCCGGTGGGTTCAGTCCAGGGGTCCTCGGTCCCAGACCCTGTGGCTCATCCTGCCTTCGTCCCCCTCCAGAGGTTGGAGGATTTGGTGCGGGGGGATCGCCATTTCAGTAGGCGCGGGTGGCGAGCGATACTTCGACGCGCTTCCGATTATGGAAGCCGGCTTGAGGGAGATCCAGCGAGCGGGCGGTATCTTGCTCGCACGTCAATGCGAGCGGGAGCTCTAGCGGGTTGAGGGGTGGATGTACCGCCTCGAGGAGCTGGCCTACGAGGATCCCTCCGACGTGCCCCCGCCCCTCTCTCTGCGCCTTCTGCTCGAGCGCGAAGAGTGGGTGAAGCAGATCCAGGCGAAAGAGGCCGAGCTCCAACGTCTGCGGAAGCGACATCGGGCGGTTCTGGACCGGATGGACACTTATCTGGACAGGGCCTTCTTCAAGGATGCCGACTCTCTTCGTGGCGAGGCGAAGCTGCGGGAGCGCGAGTACGAGGCGAGGAGGCTCGGCGAGGCCGCTAGAGAGGTGGAGAGGGCACTGCAGCTTCTTCACCAGGAGGAAGAGGACAGCAAGGCGGACTTGGTCAGGCGGCAGCAGAAGCAGATGGAGAAGGCGAGGATCCGGCGGGAGGCGGTTCGTGCGGCGGTCAAGGCCAAGCTTTTCTCTTTTAGCTTGCTGAAGTTCCTCTGAGGCCTGCCTCCCTCCTTTTTTTTGTTGTTTTGTTTGTCATTTCAGTTGATGCCACAGGCATCATAACTTGCAAACTTATGTATGTTACTCCTGGCCCGTAATGGCCTTTAGCTTTTGCTTATTTTTGCTTCGTATGCACGGTTTTCTTTCTTTTGTCCGCACTGTTTGGCATTTGAGTTGAACTTGGCGAGCATTCGACTGTCTTGTTTTGGACTTAGTCGTTTTAGGCTCTTGTCCTCCCCTCGGTTGTTCACAGCGTGGGATCGGGTTAACCCCGATTTTCGCGTTGTAGCTCTGATGAGATCAAGAGAGTAACACTTGGTCTGCAGCAAAGAACAATCGCTCGTTCATGCGGCCAACTGAAGAACCTAGCTTTGACTCGCCACTCGGCGAGCTGTCACTTGGGGGACCGACAGACAGGCCGTCTGCCGAGCCGCTCTCGCTAATTGTCGTCGTCTGGGTAGGCGATGACATAGGTGATAATCGAATCGTTCAGGGATGTAGGAATATGACGCTCGATTGTTGTAGGAGTCATCGCGTGGTAGGCTGCTACCCATCAGTTACCCTAAGGGAATATTAGGATAGCTGGAATAGGTCGAATAGTTCAGGGACGTAGGAGTGTGACTATTGACCAAAGCAATAACACATCGCGTGGTAGGTTATCACTTAAGCTATGCGATTCGTAAGAATAGCGACGCCGATCATCGGAGGTAATCATTAACCTGATGAAGCTTTGTTGCGATCGAAGCAACTATGGGGCCTTACCATCTCGTTGAGGGAGACTGATAAGTTAGCTCGGTTAGAGGTGACAGTTAACATAACTGAGTTATTTGCCGCGATATGAGCGACTTTGGTGGATCCGCCATCTCATTGGAGAAGATAGGCGAATTGAATGTGTTTGTCGTGGTATGGACGACTTAAGTGGATCCGCCATCTCATTGGAGAAGATAGGCGAATTGAATGCAGTAGAGATGTTACGCCAGAGCGGATGAAGTAGGGACAGTTTAACCTCGTGTACCAGTTGGAGGGGTGAGGACCAGTTTAGACTCATGCACTCGTGGGAGTTGGTGAGGAAGAATTAAGGGTAGTACTTCTTCAAATGTTTGCCGTTGATAGGCATCATGATCTTGTCGCCGTTTGGCTTGACAAGGCGGTAAGCTCCATTCGAATAGACTGTTTCTATTACGAATGGCCCTTCCCACTTAGATTGAAATTTGCCTTTCTTCTTAGAGGTGAGGATCATCGGTCTGCGGATGGCGAATACCAGTTCTTCCTCCTTGAAGGCCCTGTGCTTAACCTTTTCGTCAAACGCTTTGGCCATCCGGGCTTGATAGAACTCAATGTGTTGCTGAGCCTCTAGCCGTTTGTCGTCCAACGCTTCGAGCTCGGCGAGTCGTTATTGGTGGTTGTATTCCACCGTCATTCCCGTTGCCAAGGCGATGCGGAGGGACGGGATCTGAATTTCTAGTGGCAATACGGCCTCGCAGCCGTACACCAACGAGTAGGGTGTGTGGCCAGTCGGTGTGCGAACCATTGTGCGATACGCCCATAAGCTTTCGCCAAGTTTTTTGTTCCAGTCGCGTTTGCTGGTAGAGGTTAACTTGGTTAAGATTTTGATGATTGTTTTGTTGAAGGCCTCGGCCAAGCCATTTGCCGATGGGTTGTAGGCCGTGGAGGAGAGGTTCTGTATTCGGAACTTGTCGCAGAACCTGGTGAATGCATGGCTGACAAATTGCGTACCATTATCATGAATGATACGTCGGGGTACGCCGTATCGGTAGATGACGTGGTGTTTGATGAACTTAATCACGTCGTTAGTCTTGACTTCTCTCAAGGGGATGGCTTCGGCCCACTTAGAGAAGTAGTCAATGATCGCGAGGATGAAGCGATGACCTTTCGCCGACGGTGGGGATATTGGGCCAACTATGTCCATTCCCCATGCTTCGAAGGGCCAGGGGGCCTTTGTCGGGTGGAGGTCCTTTGGCGACTGATGCATGTAGTTGGCGTGGACTTGGCACTCATGGCAGCGCTTCGCGTAGACGACTGCGTCGTGAACCATCCCAGGCCAGAAATAGCCTATCCTCCGCAGGCAATCCCAAAGTTTGGGTCCGGGTTGGTGAGCTCCACAAACGCCGTTGTGGGCCTCGCGCAGAGCCTCTTGTGCCTCCGCTTTTGAAAGGCATCGGAGCAACAAGCCATCGTAAGATCTTCGATACAACGTCTTGGTGTTCGAATCATAGTAGAATCTCGTGGCGTGTCTCCGAATAGACTCCCGCTCCTTTGCGTCTTTGGGCAATACACCGTATAGGACGTAATCGATGATCGGGAGGCGCCAATCCTCAGCACTGGGCTGATCTGAAACTTGATGGGTGGCGTTCGCTTCTGGGGCGTCTTTCAGTCGAAAGAGCTTTCTGCTTGCCACTGTGACCCATTGGGTTGTCCTGAATGGTTGAGCCAAGTTGGCCACCAGGGAAGCGAGGGCATCCACATGTGTGTTCTTAGAACGTAGCACGTTCTCAATGCGGAAGCTCTCGAATGATTTCACTAGTCGGACAGCCGCCTTGTGGAGTGGGACTAGGTCATCGTTCCTAACTTCGTATTCGTCAGTCATCTGTTTGACCATAAGTTGGGAATCGCCGTAAGCCTCGAGATGCTTTATCCCTAGCTCTTTCGCTAGCTCGAGTCCGATGAGTAACGCATTGTACTCGGCCACGTTGTTGGTGCACGGCTCCGTCAGAGAGAAGGCTCAGGGTAGCACGTGGTTATGCGGAGAAGTGAGGACTACCCCCACTCCTGCAACAATAGAGCCATCCGGGGCTGCGCGAGAAGCGCCGTCGAAGAACATCTGCCATAACTCTGGTAACAAAGTTACGTTGGCTTCGGGCGGTTCATCTGGCAAATCCTCGAACAGGTCGGTCTTTGACCCCAGTGGATGACTAGCCATGAGATCGCAGATGGCCTGTCCCTTGACGGACTTTTGGGGCATGAAGTGGATATCATACTGAGAGAGGAGAAGAGCCCACCTAGCCAGGCGCCAGTTCAACACGGCGGGTTGTGTCATGAAGACCCGAATAGGGTTTATCCGGGAGATGACATGGATTGTTTGGCCGACCAGGTAATGTCGCATCTTTTGGACGGCGAAAACCAGTGCCAAACATTCTTTTTCGACCATCGGGTACCGTTGTTCATCCCCTTGTAGGGTCCTACTCAGGTAGTAGATGCCCTGCTCATGGCACGCCTCATCGTTTTGTGCCAAGAGAGCACCCAGGGAATGCTCCATGGCCTGGATATAGATGAGGAATGGTCTCCCTAAAATTGGCGCAGCGAGGACTAGCGGATTCGAAAGGTAAGTCTTGATGTCCTCGAAGGCCTTTTGGCAAGACTCGTCCCATACGAAGGAAGTGCCTTTCTTCATAAGCTTGGAGAACGGCTGGCACTTGCCCGAAAGGTTTGAGATGAACCTTCGGATGTAAGCCAATCGTCCTTGAAGACCTCTCCATTCTTTAAGATTTTAGGGCGGCTGAAGCTCTTGAATGGCTCGCACCTTGTCTGGATCGATCCGGATCCCTTTCGTTGTGACGACGAAGCCCAGGAATTTACCACTAGACATCCCCAGAAATGACTTCGTGGGGTTCATCTTGAGCTGATGAGTCCTCGTGAGTTCGAACATCGTCCTCAAGTCTTGGAGGTGGTCGCCTTTGTGGCGACTCTTCACGACCAGGTCGTCCATATAGCATCCCACCGTCTTTCGCAGGTGCTCTCGAAAGATTATGCTCATGGCGCGTTGATAGGTTGCACCAGCATTCTTGAGTCCAAAGGGCATGACCGTGTAGCAGTACACCCCCATGGGAGTGCGGAACGAAGTGTGTTTCTCATCTTCGGGGTGCATTTTGATCTGATTGTACCCTGAGAAACCGTCCATGAAGGACATCCTTTCGAATCCGCACGTGTTGTCAATGATGACATCCGTGATGGGCAAGGGAAATTCGTCCTTTGGGCACGTGGTGTTGAGGTCCCTGAAGTCAATGCAGATGCGGATTTTACCGTTTTTCTTCAAGACCGGAATAATGTTTGCCACCCAGTCAGGGTGCTGTTCCTCTCTAATGAAGCCGGATTCAATGAGCTTCTTCACTTCAGCCTCAATCGCCTCCATGATCTGAGGGCGAAAGCGTCTCTGCTGTTGTTTGACTGGTTTGGCGTCTGAGCTGATGTTGAGGCGATGCGTAGCGACCCGCGGATCCAAGCCAGGCATATCCTCATAATTCCACGCGAAGACGTCAATGTATTCCCGTATGAGGGCGATGAGGTCTTCTTTTTCTTGGGGTGACAGACTGCTGCTGATGAATATGGGCTTGGGATTCGCCTCAGTGCCCATGTTCACCTGAAGGATTTCGTCTTCAGTCGGTGGTCCCCGCTGCTCGAAGCGACTGCTCCACTGGGCGTTAACATGGCGATCCCATGTCTCGTCATAAAGTGAAAGTTGTCCATCCTTCGCAAGCTCAACGGGATCTATCGTGGCCATGTTGACTGTGAGGCCCTCGAACAGATCCCTCACGCTGACATCCGAGTCCCATGCCGAGGTTACTGACGATTGATCCCCTGAACATGCATAGTCGGAATCTTTGTTGACGTAGAAACACAAATCCGACGAGGAGGAGGAGTAGCCTAAGCCTCTCCTAGTCCTGTTGAAGTAATTTGAGGGTTTCCCCTTAGGTACGTAAGCGGGTTGGATGACCGTCTTGCGTCCTCGGCCGTAATTGAGGCCCTCCAAACGAGTGAGGTCGTACCCCATATCGCTCATCATGCGTTTCACAATTCGACTGTACTGCGAAAACTGGGGCGCTGGGTCTTTGTCTTCAGACTCATCCCAGAGCGTGCGCAAGGGCTGGTCGATCCGGCCGAAAATAATGTCTTTTCGATATTTATCTAGGGTTGGCACAACAAACACAGCTCGCGACGAGTCAATCGGTCGCCTCCTCACGACGTACGACGAGCATACCGGCATGTGTAGGGAGGGATCGCCGTGGAGTTTTGTCCACGAGTCATTGGGTTCATCGCCCTCAGACGTAGAACAAGACGACACATAAGCAAAGTCGGACTTTTCATCCATGATAATCTTCCCCGCCTGAACGGCGTTGGTTACATGGTGACTCTCATAACCGATTACAATTGACTCGAAGTCGTTTAGTATTAGGTTATCGCCGTACTCAGGTTCGCTACCCGCCTCGTTGCCACTTTCCAGCTCCTCAACTGGCGGTTCGACGGGGTCCTGATACAGCAGAGAGTCTGTGAAGTAATTCTCGACGCCTTTGAAAGGTTGTCTGTCGGCTACTACAGTCTTCACACGTTCATAATCGTCAACGTACTTCAAGCACTGGTGAAGGGTGGACGGGACTATTCGGTTGCCATGGATCCACGGACGTCCTAAGAGCACGTTGTAGGAAGGCTCGGCATCGATGACATAACAGGTCACCTCCGTCTTCATGTCGCCTATGCGGCATTTCAGGCGGATTTTACCCAGCGGCCGCGTCCCCGTGGCGTTAAAGCCGAAAATGGTTGTGGTGGTCGAGGATAAACGCTTCGACGGTATCCCCAGGTGCTTGATTAACTTCAGGGGCACTATGCTCAACGCGGAACCCGGGTCGACTTGGATCCGATCCACCCTTGCCGAGCCGACGTATCCCGTGAAGTACAGAGGTCGATCATGAGACGTGCTCTTGATGAGCATGTCTTCAGTGGTTAAAGTGATGCACAGGACTCGTCTCTCGGAGACTTGGCAGCAGGTCGTGCATTCTCGTTCCACTTCTGCCTCTTTCGAGAAATGGGTGACAAACGCCTCTGAGTCGGCCAAAGCCTCTTGTAGGGCTTCGCGGGTAGACCTGGACAACCGGAGGAGGTCGTACATGGTGATTCGCGCCGGGATGCTTTTCAGCTGTGCGAGCACGTTGAATCGGAAAGGTTGGCGGCTTGAGCCGGGTGCATCTGGATTAGGAGGAGTCATAGCGGCTGGCCTCTTGGGGGGTCCTGCCGGGTTCTCTGTCCTCGTGGGATATTATTTGACGAATTCCTTTCCTGCCCTCGTGGCGAAGACGTTGGTATCCTCCTCGGACTCAGTAAGGGTGGCTATTACTTCGCCGTCTCTATCCGGAATGGCAGAGACAACGTTGCAATGTTTTCTCTTGGCCTCTTTCGAAGGCTTTGCAGTCCACTGTTCATCGTTGAGGAGGTCTGGGTGGACCCACATTATCTGTCCCGATGGTAGGGTCTGCGGGACCAAGCCCTTCTCCCGCTGGTTGTGAGGATCGTCGTTGGTGATCTTCAAAACCGCCTTGGGGATAGGAACTACCCCGGCCGGAGCTCGGACCTCTGGGAGATTTGTACCAAAGCTCAAGGTGATCATGTTCGTGGTCACCTGCTTTTGGACCTTCTCCTTCTTCAAGACCCCTGCATCGTAGAGGGCCTGGAGTTTGTCCTTGAGGACGTAGCATTTGGTCGTGTGGTGACCAAGGAACCTATGATAAGCACAGTAGGTTGGGTCACCAGTTTTGTCTGCCTCCTCCGGTTTCGTGGTCTCTGGCAGTTTGATTCGACCACTCTTGAGCAGAGTATCAAATGTCGCTACCACCTGGTCCTCCTTGAAGTCGTACTGCCGCGGGGGGCGTGGCTCGAACTGCCGGGACTTAGGCCTTAGGGCAGATTTTAGCGTTGGGGCGGAATCGACGGCCATGATCTCCTTTCCCCTCGTTCGAGGGGGGTTCTTTGGCGCAGTCGGCTCCATAGCCCCCTTCTTAGGCTGTGGCTCTTCGGCCTCTAGCCTCTTGATCATGTTCTCTACCTGTTCACCCTGACGCACCAGCTCTTTCCACGTCCGGGTTTCCACCGCACCTATTTTGGATAGGATGTGGATTGATAGGTTGTTACGACACATCTCGATCAGTGTCGACTCGGAGACTTGGTCCCGGCAGTGGACTGATCGGTTCCGAAATCTTTTTACGAAATCGTTGACTGATTCCGACTTTCGTTGTTTTTCGGCCAGGAGGGTGGCCATCGATACTTCCGTATCGTCGTCGAAGAAGCGGGCCAAAAAGAGTCTCTCAACGTCGGCCCATGATTTGATAGAGCCGGGTTCCAGCTTGCGGAACCATTCAAAGGCCACCCCTTTGAGGGTACCTATGAATAGTCACGTAAGAATGGCGTCATTCCCCATAAGGAACCCAGTCTGGGCCATGAAGTAGTAAATGTGCTAGGAAGGTGAGCCCTTACCATCGAATTGCACCAAGCTGATCGGCTTGAACTTCGCCGGGTACGAGACTGTATCCCACTCAATGGGGTAGGGACGAACCACCCCCAACTTGTTCATGTTTTGCTGAAGCTTTAGCGCGTTAAGCTGGTCCTGGAACTCATCGAATCTCTTGTCACGGGTGCCATCCCCGGTGTGTGACGTCCCTAGCGACATCTTGGAAGAGTAATCGGATTGCGGATTACTGTTGTCTTCCGTTTCCGTCGCCGGACGGTGGGGAGGTACCCACTCCCTATCCCCAGTTCGCCGGGGTAAGGGGTGTTGGGCTCTTTTCTTCTTCTTCTTCTTATTCAAAAGTTGCTCCATCATCTCTCGTAGAGAGTCGATGGTCGCATGCTGTTCTTCCAGCTTTTGAGCCATTGTCTGCTCGTGAGTGAGCTCGGTCATGTGTACCCCCGCCGGCGCGCTTTGACCCGAGTGTGAGGTCTGGGACGTGGCCGCCGCCGAATGAACTTCGTCTTCGCCGTATGAGGGAGGGACTAGGGCGGAGTAGTCAAACCCGATGCTTACCCCCCTGCGACTACGGGTTCGCTGGTATATGCCGCCTTGTCCGCGCTGGGCGCGCCGGCGGTTAGGTCTTAGAATAGAATCCGAATCTGGGGAATCGGAGAGTACCCCCTTACCCTTGTCTGTCATGTTGACTGTGGCGGACGGGAGTTCTAGGTCGTCGGCAGCGCGTCTTTTTTGGTGACGACGCTTTCGACGGGAGGTCCTCTGTCGTGAAGTTGGTTGAGAAAGTCTCTCAAACACCGAAGGCTTCGCCATTCCTAAGCATTGGCAGTCGGCGAGTACCGTGTGGATGAGCCTTTCGCAATGGCACTGAGGGCTCGCCTCATGCATAGTGCGCTTGCGAGTCAGATATTCTCGGAGATCTCCTGTGGGTGGTTGGTGACAACCCCCAGTATCGGAAGGATCGCTTGGGCGTGTACACGAGGGACCTTTGGACGTATTCCCTGGCGCACGCTGGGCGGAATGCTGTGGTGTTGGAGTTAGGCGATCTCGCTTTGACGGATGAGTTTTCGCGTTTGGGCGAACTCCAGCGTATAGGCGAGTTTTGACCCTTCGTTTGAGTGAGTGGGCTCGCGAAGTGTCTCCTACTTCCTTGTCTTTGCGTTCATCCGCCAAAAGATTATGGCGAGGCTCGCCAGCCTTTGAGGATTCGCCTATGCTGACAGGCCCACTCGCTTGGGGTGGTTTATTCGTGTCAGGGATGTGACCTGAAAAGCGAAGTCCACCTAAGCGGGTGACCCCATCCTTCTTTGTTGGCATTCCTGATTTGGAGGGCCTCCCGATTTTGGGCGAGTTGCCTTCTCGTTTCTCGCTTCTTGGGCCTGTATGGTAATTCAGGTCGTTGTGTGAAGCAGAGGTTTAGGTTTCTTGTCCGTCAAACGTCTGCCGTTGCTGTTGGCTAGCTCTTCCAGCGGGGAGAGCACCTGCGCGGGCTGTGGCAGCGTGGCTTGTGCCGGAGCGAACCGATGCCTCCTTGGTGACGGGTGTTACCGAGGGTCACTT
>BQKN01067250.1:0-26304 GCA_022839385.1 Asparagus kiusianus
CAACGTTGATTAATTGCACCTGTTCTAGTTTTGAATTACTATTTCGTCCTAGTTTAATTTTGGCAGATAGACACAAAGAGTTTAAACTTTTTACTCTTGTACGCGGGAGAAATTTTGACAGGTATTGCCTCCAGATGATATTAGGATTCTATTTCAGGCAGTTTAAAAAAGAAAAAAGAAAACCAGAGAAATTATGTGCCGAAATGAAACTACAAGACTAGTATTTTATAATCAGTGATATATGTCTGTGTATGAGCAATTAACCATTTGAAAAAAAATTAATATCATATGGTTTTGATACTGAAATATTTCATGGTAGATGATTTATGCCTCAGCACTGAACCGGGTCTCACCGTCATTTGCTAAAGCCATTAATTAATTTTGATAATGATGTTGTGGAAGTCACATGATAATTAACCCATGTTTTCCCTCCGTTCTTAAGATTATTTTCCAAGTATTTTCTATGTTAAAAGAGGACCGAGTTTAGTAATTAAACGCAAAAAGGAAAGCTAATCTCACTCTAAACCCAACAAATCCCATGTGATCGCCTCAGCTTTTGCCAACCACCTTAGCTGGGTAAGAGATCTGGTTTTGGATCATAGCCACAAAAGAAAAATGGCATTCTTGAAATTATTTAAAAATCCAAGGGCATCTGCTCGGTTGGTACGTCTTAGCAAAATGGCTATTTCTTCTCTTTTCTATCACCAATATGGCAACTCGACGTGCAAAATTTTAAAAAACTTTGTACAACATCCATTGTTTATATGAAATAAAAATGAGAAAGTAGGATGTAATACATGTTTGACTCTCAAGTCTAAATTAATCAACATAAAACTATATAAAAATCCATATAAACGGTGGAAATGAGTGATACAATAAATTAAAGTGTTGTCGATCCTAAGATTAGTATGTGAACAAATGCAGTATCCTTTTCTGATTATATAAAGTCCCTCCCCTATACCCAAAAGTAATCGCCCCAATAAATTCATTTTCACAATCGAAATGTCCAAAACGCCCCTTATTCATAAATACTCATCAAGAAGTGGTACCCAAACCAACAGCTAAGCCATCGGAGTTAAGGCTGCCTTAACTCCTATTTTCCTTAAATATTGATTAGATTTAATCCCTAATTTACTTTTTCTCCCCATTAAATTAATTAAATTGTTTTCGCCGCTCACAATCATTTCCACTTATACCCTCTTCCCTCCTTTTTCCCCTTCACTATTTAA
Source organism: Asparagus kiusianus (assembly GCA_022839385.1). Classification (NCBI taxonomy): domain Eukaryota; kingdom Viridiplantae; phylum Streptophyta; class Magnoliopsida; order Asparagales; family Asparagaceae; genus Asparagus; species Asparagus kiusianus. Next base: position 1,230 of record BQKN01067250.1, read on the forward strand.
CTCCTCTCTCAACCCCTGCACTTAACTCTCTTCTTCTCTTACCTCTACAGCTCCTCATCTAACCAACCCCTCATAATTCAACGTAATTCCATCTCTTCCTTAGATCTGGTTCTCTACGTCAACCCAAACTTCATGGTAATGGGCCTTGAATTCATTGATGCAGGCCCGGTCCCCGGCCCGATAAGTACTATAAAGATAGAAGAAGAAGAAGAAGAACGTAGAGAAGTCGTTGCTGAGGAGGAGGAGGGCTCCACTCCGAAGGCAGAGGAGTCCAGATTAAGGTCCACATTGGTATGCCCACCTGCGCCCCAAAAGCTCAGGCCCGTCAAGAGGAAGTCCGGCCCACCGCCGCAGGGATTCTGCTACGTGCCGGAGGATCTTGCATCCTTATTCGTGCCGGTATCGAGCTATAACCCTCCCAGCAAGAGAATTCGAGTAGGCTGATCGGTTGCTTATTGTAATTGTTTTTTATTTTCTTTTTCGATGTTAATTAAGTATAAAAGATAGCCTTTTAGTTTTCTTTTTCTTTTTTTGTGTGTACGTATTTGCTGTGGGAACAATACAGGGGAGTGAGTTAATTTGTGGCATAATTGAGATAGAATTTTAGTATGTCAATTGAAAAAAAAAAGGTTGGATTTTGATTGTTTGAATTGGTCATGGTGTTTCGATAAAATAAAAAAAGTAGAAATATAATTGGGTGATGATTTGTTTGTCCCTTTCTTTAATTTATTGGAAATAATTCAATGAATATTGGTCATGGGGATGTATACTGTATACAACTCACTTGATATTAGCTAGGTATATATCTAGCTAGCTAGCTTCCAGCTGCGGTTGCATACGGATTTTTAAAAGCTTTTCTTCACAATTTTTTTAGTGGATAACGTTGATAATTTTCATGGGTTTAATTTGATGCAGTGAGCATAATTAGGTCAATGCATGGATTTGATCTGTGGATTAAGGAAGCCATGATTATCATTATATACGCTCGAATCAGTAGTTAAGAAATCTATGTGAGATCCTTTTTCCTCAATTGAAATGCAAAATTTCCACTGATAAATAAATTACCTGCAGGTTTTAATGAGGAATATTGGAGGGGGGGGTAGGGGGATAATGATTATGCTGTTAGAATGAGCACGCGCTGTGTTGTCAAGTAATATATATATGTGGATTAGGAAACTTAGCTTTCTTTCCTCTGTCACATCTAACCCAACACTTATCCAAATTTGTACTTAATTAATGTCCCTACGAGCTTTTTAATTCTCATGGGCTAACCGTCTCCCTTGACTTCAATGGGGAACCAAAATGGTGTTTCCTTTATAAAAATTGAACTCAATTAATTAATTAAAGTTCTATTTCATTGATTTGTTTCTAGAGAAAATCAAACAAGAAATACATAAATTAAACATGATGAGAACTCCGTTCTCATGTATCTATACAAACTTATGGTAAACCTTATAAACATTAATTCTACACCTAAAATGTTATATTAATTACATTCCAAGTTTTGAGATATGGTTAATAATTAACTCATTTGACGCTAACAATTATATATGACATAAATTTGTTTTTAGATCTCAAATTCAAAGCTTATATAGTAGGCAAAGAAAGGAAAAAAAGAAATAAAAAAAAAGGATATATATTTAAGAAAACGCATATGGGTGGCATGTGATATGAGATGATGGCATGCAAATATATGGTTGGCATAGATGGATGGTAGGCTGTACCTAGATAAATAAATTGATGATGATGACCCACCAATTAATTAATCTTAATTATAACTCCATGGCTTGATTAACAAGCAAAGGTTGCATCTTTTTCGAGCATCTTTTATTGGATTTTTTTTTAAAAATTACCCACAAAGCATTTCTAGCCTGCCTCTCTCTCTCTCTCTCTCTCTTCTCTCTGAAAATTAATCAAGAAACCGAGGTATAAGATACCTTGCCACAAAGGAAGGCAAAGTGTGAGGCCTACTGAAATAAAAAGTTGATAGGACCCAACTGCGCTCGCCTAAAGTGATCAGCTTGGAGCTAAATTAATTTAAAGGGTGCTTTTAGAATCAATTAATTAATGGCGAGCGGTCAAGATCATAAATATTTTAAAAAAATTTATGAAGAACAAGGATTGATCATTAAATGTATGTTAGAGAGCTAAAAGAGGATTCATACGTTAATTATCCAAATTAACGTGTATATTATTTTTGGATGAGCAAATTAGGGGTTGTTTGGTTGCCTCTTTTAAAGGCTGAATCCCTGTCAAAACTGACAAAAACTGACAAAAACTGTCAAAACTGTCAGTTTTGACAGGGAATCTTGTAAAAACGTCTGTTTAGATGCATTTTTGGGTGATTTCCTATCAAAACTGACAGTTTTTGTCAGTTTTGACAGGGATTCAACCTCTAAAAAAGACAACCAAACAGCCCCTTAATAGCTTGCTTCGTGGGTCCACAAGGGTTAACCTTTAATTACTTTACCAAAAGAAGGCGACGTGAATTAAGAAGGCGGATCGATAAATTAACGGTAGCGAGCTAGAGACGTACCTAATTAAGTCCGTGTCCGTAGGTGGGTGGTTGTATATAGAAAATTCTTTACAAAGTAAATATTCCAAAATGTACTACTTCGAATATGATCCAACCACTAGGCTATTTTTTGGCAATATATGTATATAAATAAATATATAGGAGAGTGGACAAAAATTAGGTGCAAAATAATATCTAATTCACTTCTATTTGGGAGTCTGGGAGCATCACAAAGTACCATGATCGCAATTTGTGCCAACATCGTACGTGCTTTCTACTCGTCCATAACGCGCACAATTATTTTTTTTTTTTTGTGTCTAGAAAACATTATGAGATAATTTTTTTCAACGGATCAAATATATGTTCAATAATTTGTCTCCTGATCATGTCCTCGCTCAAGATAACAAACAAACAAACCACGTAATGATTATGTTGTATTTCACAAAATTTTTATGTTCAAATGGAGAAGGTCCTCCTAATCCGGCCAGTTCACTCAGAGTAAATTTTAATTTAAAACTCAATCCTATTAATTACAATCCCGATATTTTTTTTTTTTTACATTACAATCACAAAGAATGGAGGCTTATGTCTGGCTGTCTGGTTGGTGGAGATTCTTATTACAAAAGATTTGCATTAGGGAGGATATGTCCTTCATTTAAGTGGTATCTATCATTAAAAATGGTATAAATGTCCACATTGAAGGTAGTACTAATAATACACACATTTAAATTGTACTAGCTACTTGGAGGATATAGAGTATGCCTAAGATTCAAAAAAAAGAAAAAAAAAAACACCGTGACATGAACACTACTATTCACAAAAAAAAATCAATGCAATGCAAACAGTAGGACTAAGACCGAAAATACTACTGTAGAATAAACATTTTTGTTAAATATTCTGAATCAAATTATAGTGACGGTAGTTTTACTGTAGTATGAATAGTGATTTGATGTTTTGCTTGTAAATTAGAAATAGTAGATGAGAGGTCTTACTAGCTAGCTAGTTGGTGGCTATAGAAGACGATATCCATCTAATCACTTAAAAAACATACGAGTTGGCAGTCAAATGAAGCATATTTTAGTCGTGTTTTTAATTTCAATCTTGGCATCAATTAAACCTTAATACATTTTACTTTGTCAAGGGTTTTTTAATTAAGCAGTGAAACGATATATATATATATATGTTTTAGAAAATATTAAAGTGGGGCCGATCGTAGATCGTTATGCTGATCTTCAAGTCTGAAATACATAATAGAAAAATTCTTTAAGGACCCAAAATATGGGACCAATAGGGGTGACAAATGAGGTGTCCTCCTCCTATTGGATAATGAGTTGGCCATCATTAATGATGGTCAACTCATTCTCCAATAAGAGGGAGACATCTCACTTGTCCCCTTTATTGGTCCCATATTACATAATATCCTGACTAAACATCCCCCCCCCCCCCCCACACACACACACACAGAAAGAAAAGACTGTTAACCAACCGATCGAGCCCCTCTCTCTTAAAAGCCTGCAGCCTGCACATGCGGCTTCATCCACAGAGGGGAGAGAGGGAGAGGTCTGCATCCGCTCTCACCGCTTCCTTTAATTTGTCGTCTTGCCTCTTGGGCCGGGCCCATGGTCCTCTTCCTCTAAATTCTCCAGGATATTTCCGTTCTCAACCACACCAACATTTGAAGGCGAAAATAGAGGAGTTAATTTCAGTAGTAAGTTACGAAGCCGACACGTGTCGATTTCAGCGAGAGGAAGCGGCAGGTTGTAACGTGCGGCTGTTTATTTATTTACTTGCTCTTCCTCTTGGTAAATCCAATTTTAGTTGCGATGTTTGATATTTTTTTTTTTTTTGGACCCCTTTCTGTAAAATTTTGGCGATTCTAGAATTAGATGCGATCGTCCTAAAAAGAGAGACCCGAGACTGTGAGTGCCGCAGGGCACGTTGCCATCTTGCATGGCTGCGTCATGGTGACAGGATATGGATTTGGACCTCTCAAGCTGCGATATAAATGGGCCCCGTCCCTTGATGCTATTTGTTTTTCAATTTTTTTTTTTACTGTCATGCTACTAGAGCAATTCTGAAGCATTTTGTTCGTAATTATTTCATTCATTTGTGAAATATAATTTCATTTCTGGCAAAAGTACCCTACTCTCAATCTCCATTCACGTCTACTATTTTCGCATGTACTGTCAAGCAGTATATATATTCTGTCAATTTTCTCTCTAAACTGATAAATTGCAATTCTTTTAGTGGCGCTGTGATCAAAAGGGCAAGAAATTAAAAAGAACAAGAAAGCTTAACAATGAGAATTCCAATCGTTACTACTTGCATCCACTCAGTATAGATACCCTAACACTAAAAAATTGACTGAAAATGTAATTGCAGCTAATATATGTGGACCCTCAAGTTCCATATAGTACACTGCCTTTATACACTGATATTAATTTTTTTGAATGAAAATAGGGCATTTCCCTATCATTATATATAAACGTAACCAAAAGATGAGATTACAAAAGATAACAAAAGAAGATATCTTCTAATGAATGAGGCAATAACGAAAGGCCCATTCATTCATTAGAAGATGTCTAAAGAAACACTGATATTAATTTTACCGCCAAATAAAAAAAAGAAGGAAAAAAAAAACTCAAGCAAGTTGGTTGATCTTAATTAAGATGAAATCTTCTTGCAAAGGCTTTCATTCAAGTTACTGTACAAAAGAAATCACATCAAACTTTTACAGGGCCTAATTATAAATTAGAAAAGAAAAAAAAGGCTGAGATCCTCGTTCTTAGTTAGCAGCAAAATATTCCTTGCTCAACTTAGGATCAGGCTTCATGGATTTCTCCCCAGGCTTCCATCCTGCCATTGGGGTTCTCTTGCACAAATTGCAGAGCCTGGAATAAGTAGGATGGATTAAGAGTTTAGAATAAAAGAATAATAATTCTATTATAATGTCAACCCAATAAGTTAAAACCTATGAAAACCAGTAATAACGTTCGCCCCCTTGGATTCATGAGGGAGAAGGAATATCTGCAATTTATTCTTCTTAAAGCACCAATCTTGAAGAGTTAAAGAGCTAATAAAATAGTTGAGGAGTAATAGGAGCAAAAGGGGGTCATCTACAATTATGTTGAGAGAGTGGATAGCCTTCTCATCAAAGAGTCAGTAGTGTTCACCTACCCCGTGCTATAGTGTTCACCTACCCCCATGAGAAACTTATAAATACCCCATTAAGTTTGATTTGTACGGTATCTCAGTAGCAGAGAGAGAAAGAGAAAAACACAGATATAGCAATATCATTGAGAGAGTTTGTGAGAATTCTTAGAGAGTATCTTGATCAAGAAAGAGTGTTATCTTTTATCTTTTTTTTCTTTGTAACCACGAAATGAATATAAAGGAATTGGGCGTCGTCATGGAGTAGCTCCGTAAGAATGAACCACGCTATATTTGTGAGTACTGTGATTGAATTCGTGTTTCCTGATTTTATTCTGTGATTCCAAGATTGTTTGAGTGTATTTTGCGTTTCCGTTTGAGGCGTTATTGTTGGTGTGTACCCTAACAAGTGGTATCAGAGCATACGGTTCGGGAAAGACGGAATCTTTCACCATGAGATCTACAGTTGAAGACAACGTGTTTCAGATTGAGAAGATTGGCAGCCAAAATTTTAGGTATTGAAGGATACAGATAGAAGACTATTTGTACTAGAATGATCTCTTACTACCCCTCCAATGAGAAGCTAGGAAACCTGAGAAGATGGATGACGATATGTGGAAGGTGCTCGATCGTAAAACACTTGCCATCATCAGGCTCAACCTTCATCAGCATGTGACTTACAACGTCTCGCATGCGACCACCACCAAGGAATTGATGGAGGCCTTGGAGGCGTTGTATGAGAAACCGTCTGACTCAAATAAGATGTACCTGATGAAGCTATTCAATCTAAAGATGTAGCAAGGAGCTCGCGTAGCGGACTTCTTGAACGAATTTCAGGTTGTGGTACAACATCTTGCTGCAGTGGATTTCAACTTTGACAATGAGATCTAAGCTCTTCTGTTACTTTCTTGTCTACCGGATTCATGGGAGAATATGGTGATGGCGGTGAGCAACGCCAATGATAATGAAAAGATGAAGCTTGACACGGTGATTGTGGCAATTCTGGATGAAGAATCTCACCACAAAATCTTAGGAGCTGAGGTATCTAGTAGTGGGAGTGCTCTGCGTGTCGAGGCACGAGGACGTGCGCAGAAGAAGGGTAGGGGACGACGAGGCCGATCAAAGTCCAGAGGGAAGTCTAAAGGGCCGGACCCGAATGATTACGGTGAAGGAAAGTGCTTCAGATGTGGAAAGAATGGTCACTTTACACGGGACTGCAGAGCTTCTATTCCAGCATCAGCAGGGGATGATCAGGCTGATGGTACAGCCAATCTTATGCATGAGACGGATTCGGATGCGCTTCTCCTATCTCTTGAAGACAAGAGTGATGTGTGGGTCATCTACTCTGACGCATCTTTCCATGCAACCCAACAACAAAAGTTGCTTTTATCGTTCGTGAAAAAGGACTTGGGGACATTCTATCTTGATGTCGATCAACCTTGCAAAGTCTCCGGGAAGGAAAATTGTACCCTCAAGATGGAGGGCGAGACCACCTTGACGCTGAACGATGTTCAGCATGTACCGGATCTCAGGCGGAATTTTATATCAGTAGGGAAACTAACTCCGATGCTCGACATGTGCCAGATCTCAGGCGGAATCTTATATCAGTAGGGTAACTAACTCTGGCTATAGAGTATCTTTTTAGCAGGGAAGCTGGAAGGTGTCTAATGGTTCCCTGGTGGTAGCGCACGACAAATGCGAAGGGTCTCTCTACATCGCCAATGGGAAGATCGATCGTTTTGCTTGCCGCAGAACAAGCATCATCATCATCCGCCGACTGCATGACTTAGCATCGACGACTTGGCCACATGAACGAGAAGGGGATGCAGATTATGGCTACGGGAGAGAGGCTTCCGGGTCAGAGCAAGATCGATCAGACTTTTTGTGAGGACCGCATCCTAAGCAAACAGAAGAATGTGAGCTTTAACAAGACCAGACCGGCTCCAAAACTACAAAAATTGGAGTTGGTGCACACTGACGTGTAGGGACCTACGCAAGTCTCATCTATTGGTAACTCTCTTTATTGTCTCTTTCATTGATGATGCTACTAGAAAAATGTGGGTGTTCTTCTTGAAGCACAAGTCAGATATTTTCATCATCTTCAGGAAGTGGCTTGCCTGTGTAGAGAACGAAACATGCAATAAGTTAAAGTGTCTAAAGTCTGATAATGGAGACGAGTATTACAGCCAGGAGTTCAAGAACTTCTGCTCTTCCTATGGGATTAGGAGACTGAAGGCCATTTCAGGCACACCTCAGCACAATGGAGTGGTGGAACGTATGAATCGCACTATCTTGGAGCGCACCAGAAGTATGAGGATCCACTCCGGATTGCCCAAGAATTTTTGGACCGATGCTGTGAATACTGTTGCATACTTGATCAATCGCGGGCCATCCACGGCTCTCAGTTATGGGATACCTGAAGAGGCTTGGACCGAAAAGAAGCTGAAGCTAGAACACTTACGAGTATTTGGTTGTGATGCTTATGTCATGACCAATCCCACAGACCGGTCAAAACTTTATCCAAAGTCAAAAAAGCTCTATTTCATTGGCTATGGAGGAGATGAGTATGAGTACCATTTCTGGGATCACGATGCGTGTAAGGTGGTGTACAGTCGTGACGTCGTGTACCATGAGGATGCGATGTACAAGACCAAAGAGGCGAGTGAGAGTCGGTCATGGAGGAAGAAATGAAATCCATGATGAAGAATGGGACTTGGGAGTTCGTAAAGCTTCTAAGAGGTTGAAAAGCTCTTCACAATCGGTGGATTTATCGGGTCAAAGATGAAGCCGATGGATAGAAATGTTACAATGCGAGACTTGTAGTGAAGGGCTATGAGCAGAAAGCAATGATAGCCTATTCTGACGTTTTCATTCCCGTCGTCAAGTTGACTACGATCGGGACTGTGTTGAGCATATTTCGAGATCTTCATCTAAAACAAATGGATGTGAAGACGATATTTCTTCATGGAGATTTGGAGAAGATATCTATATGCATCAACCAGTGGGCTTCGAGGAATGAGGCAGGGAGGGCCTCGTGTGTCGCCTGCGCAAGAGCTTGTACAACCAGAAACAAGATCCGCGACAGTGGTACATGAAATTCAAGAACTTTATGGAGGAGAATGTTTTTCGCAAATGTGACACAGACCACTGCTGCTTCATCAAGAGGTATGGCGAATCCTATGTGATACTCTTGATTTATATTGATGACATATTGATTGCAGGGTCCGACTTGGCCCGCATTGAGGAACTCAAGGGGCGTCTCTCCGAGTGCTTCGAGATAGGATCTGGGTCCAGCAAACCAGATTCTTGAGATGAGGATCACCAGAGACAGATCAGCATGGGAGAATTTAACATGGAGAAAGCTAAACTAGTGAGCACGCTGTTTGTGAGCCATTTCAAGCTATAGAAGATCCAAGAAACAGAGACTGCTGAAGAACATGAATTCATGGCCAACATATCATACGCATCCGTCATCGAGAGTTTGATGTATGCGATGGTGTGCACGAGGTCAGATATTGCACAAGGAGTGGGAGTTCTGAGCCGCTTCATGAGCAATCCAGGAAAGCACCACTGGGTGCGGTCAAGTGGCTTCTACGCTACTTGAGATGCTCGTCCGACTGTTGTCTTCGAGTATAGTGGGGCGAATTTACAGCTAGAGAGCTTTGTGATGCAAACTACGCCAGGGACATAGACTCAAGAAGGAGCACGAGCGGCTACATCTTCATCTTGGGTGGTGGAGCGATAAGTTAAAGATCCAAGTTATATGATACTATGGCTATGTCGACAACCAAAGCCGAGTACGCGTCTGCAACAGAGGCAACAAAGGAGTTACTATGGTTGAAAACTTTTCTTCTCGAGCTTGGGGTAAGCTTTTGAAAAATACTTCATCTAATACGACAGAGTGTCATTCACTTGTCAGAGAACTGCGCATTCCATGCTCGGACCAAGCATGTTGCCATGAATCATCATGTCATACAGATGGCAAAGCAGAAACGAGCTTGGGGTAAGCTTTTGAAAAATACTTCATCCACTGCGACAGAGTGTCATTCACTTGTCAGAGAACGACGCATTCCATGCTCGGACCAAGAATGTTGCCGTGAATCATCATGTCATACAGATGGCAAAGCAGAAACGAGTTTAAACTTGTAATTATTAATACGAGGTATAATTTAGCCGATATGCTGACGAACCAGGTACGCTCGAGAAGGTGAGGCTATGTCCAACCTCATATTACCTCCGTTGAGAAAGTTGAGGACCTTACAAGACGCCAAAGATACAAGACATCCGGATGATTCAACTAAGAAACGAAGTTCGTTAAGAAGACTCTCCAAGTGGGAGATTGTTGAGAGAGTGGATAGCCTTCTCATCAAAGAGTCAGCAGTGTTCACCTACCCCCCGTGCTACAGTGTTCACCTACCCCATGAGAAAACTTATAAATACCCCCCTAAGTTTGATTTGTAAGGTACCTCAGTAGCAGAGAGGGAAAGAAAAAGATACAGATATAAGCAATATTATTGAAAGATCTTGAGAGAGAGTTTGTGAGAATTCTTAAAGAGTATCTTGATCAAGAGAGGGTGTTCTCTTTTATTTTTTCTTTGTAACATCGAAAGGAATATAAAGATATTGGACGTCGTCGTTGCATCGTGGAGCAGCTCCGTAAGAGTGTACCACGTTATATATGTGAGTACTGTGATTGAATTCGTGTTCGCTGGTTTTATTCTGTGATTCCAAGATCGTTTGGATGTGTTTTGCGTCTCCGTTTGAAGTGTTCTTGTTGGTGTGTACCCTAACAAATTAACCCATAGTAATTTATCCACTATTTTGTCTGGAAATTGAAAATGCAATTTGTCAATTTGCATGAGAACATTATTTTGAGAAGGTGGTCCTCATGAAAGTGCTTTGATTTCATCATTTTGTAGAAAATAAATAAAAGATAACCAGCTTGTATCATTATTATATGTCGCCTCATGGAACCCATTAGTCTCTCTGAAGAAAAGTTCCGGTAAGTCTTTAATTGAGCCCATGTCTGCGCTTGAAACTTAAGATGATAATACTGTTTTGTATGCTCAGTTTGCATAATGCCAATTGAGTCTAGTTATTCACCATAAATTTTCTTGTTTGCATCCCCATGTGACCAGAGTCTTGGGTTCCTACTAAAATATTTGCAACATCAAATTGAAGGTCACAAAAATCAAGAGTATCCTCTACCCTCTTGTTCCTCTTTTCTTTTTCATCAGGATGGCGATGAGGTGATTTTCACGGCGAGGGTCATAAAAAGGGTACTCATGTTTACTATTCTTTAGGCTCCTGAGATTTCCCAAATTTTTTACTCTCTTGTTTCAAGCTTCCAAAATCAATGATTCACATGTTATGCTTCTGAATCTTTTGCTAAAGCATAGAATCTTGTTAGTGAAACTGCCATTTTATAAGAAAATAGTGATCATTGACTCCACGATCTAAAAGATTCTTGGAAAGGCTGTGTTGAATGAAAAACTCTGGATAATCGATCCTCAGAAGCTCAAGGCACAATTTTCGTCAAAACGTGGGAAACCTCTGAAAGAAATATTAAAGACAGCTCGCTTAAACCAAAACCTGAGGAAAGTGACACGTTACTCATGTACGCGGGCCAAGTAAACTGATCACAAATCCAATGAAAATTTTGAGTTCAAGTCTTTCTATCTGAGCAGGAAACTGTCTAAAAATTAGAGACTCAGAGCTACTCGAGGAAAACGTTCAATAATCTTCAACATCCAACAAAATTTATGAATACCTGTAGAAAATGACTCGAAGCCTTCAAAGCGCACACGTAAGGTCCTGCATAAATACTAAAACTTTTACAGAATGTTATTCTACTCATGCTACAAAATCCCAACTCACTGTAGACTTTGATCGCTTAAATCTTTCTTGCTAAATGCTCACGCATTTTTCTCTTTCAATGCATTCTAAAACATGTACACCCATTTGTCAACGCTTAGATAACTGGAGAACTACAATAGAGATGCTCTGAGCACAATGGCCTGCAGAAACTGCTGCTAGTTTGTGCAGCAAAAGACAGCAACCAGCAGTGTACCAAATCAACTAATATTACCCCAAACCGCCCACGAAAACTGGGTTCTTTGCCATTAACATCCGTCACACCAAGTAATTAATGATTAATCAGCACTCCATCAGAAGTTGCGCGCAACATACTAAAAAGGATAGTACACGGACTAATCAAAAGAAAGTTAAGGTATCTGGGACGTTATTTCTCTGTGCAACTCCATCTCCTGCTACTTGAACCCCACAAGTGTAGCACATTAGAATCTGCTGATCCTACAGTGATCTTGCTTTATATACACAGTCCTCTGAATGATTCACGCAATGTGCATGCCAACACTGTTGGATAGGATTCCTAATCTATTTTGGTAACATGAGGTTATTAGGATTCCTGAGGTTATTATGATTCCTAATCTATTTTGGTAATACGTTATTAGGATTCCTAATTTTATTTGGCTTTTGGTTTAGAATTCCTAGTATGTTTATGATTTTAGGATTTCTATATATATGGAACAATTGAAGGAGAGAAGAGGTAGAGAGAATTAGCATTGTTTTGAGCACTTTGAGAGGGAGATATTGTGAGGGAGTTGAGAGCTTTGGTTAGGGTTATATTTGAGTGATTTTGTGAGTTGTAACCTGTTGTATTTCTTTTTCATATAGTAAAATCTCCCCATCCTCTCCCCGTGGACGTAGACAATTTGCCGAACCACGTAAAAATTGATTGTACTGTCTTTTGTGTGATTTGTAATAGTTTTTAGGATCCCTCGACAGGTCAGTCCTAGAACTGATGAGAGGAAAAGCCAATATCTCACTTTATTAAGATATTCGCTTCAGATTCTTGTTTCCTTTGTGAAACGGGAATTCTTATTGCGATCTGACTCTCTTATTGTGCTGTCGAAATGCTGCCGAAATTTTCGCTGCGCACAACAAGTGGTATCAGAGCCCAGATTTCAGATCTAGGGTTTTGGAGTTTAGTAGAGGAAGATTTTGTGTGAAGCTTGATTCTTGGAGTTCTAGGCTTCAGTGGATATAGCATTAGGAGTTGCCGTTGGAGATTTCGCTTTCCTCGTGTGGATAGGAGATCTATTTGGAATCCGGTCTAGGGTTCAGTTGGGTGGTTCCTAATTTCTATCAAATTTATTCTGTCTCTATAATTTAGAGTTAGTTCGCAATGGGAGAAGAAGGTAAAAACAACAAGTTAACGGCGAGTACGGTTCAAGTTGGTTTTTAGAACACCAAAATTAGTGTAGTGAAATATGATGGAAAAATCAACTTTGGTTTATGGATGAGCGACGTACAGGATGCGCTCAATGCTCAGAATTTGGAAGAGACCATCATGGTCCACGAGAGCCCACCTAAATATGATGAGGCGATATGGGATAAGATGAATAAGAACGCGTGTTGGGTGATCAGGTCCTGTTTGGAACAGGAACTGAAATATGATGTGATTGGGGTGACGTCTGCAATGAAGATGTGAAAAATTCTCAACAATAAGTATCTCACAAAGAGTGTTGAGAACATGTTGTACTTGCTGCGAAGACTCTTCAGATTTCAGACGTCCAGAGGCACCTCGCTAGCGGCTCATGTGAACAACTACACTAAGTTATTGTCGGACTTGGCGAATGTTAATGAGAAGATATCGGATGAGTACAAGGCGATTATTTTGTTGGGCTCCTTACCGGATGAGGAGTATGATACCTTCGTGATCACTTTGTTGAACGGAAGATCTTCTATCAGCTATAGTGAAGTGACTAACGCATTGACCAATTATGATTTGAGGAGGAAGGACAATGAGACTTCCCGTGCTAGCACTTCAGGCGAGACTTTGTCGACGAGAGGTAGAAGCCCATATTCGAAAGATGGTAATAGAGAAAGGTCAAAGTCTAGAGGCCGTCACCAATTAGCAAAGAACCAATGTGCATTCTACAAGGAGCAGGGACATTGGAAGAGAGACTGTCCGAAGCTCAAGGAGAAGGAGAATGGCAAGAAAAAGGGCCCGAAGGCCAATGAGGTAAATATTGCAAAAGGCGATGATTCCGATGATTCGTGCTTTTCTCTATTGATTACTCCGGAGGTGAACCATGTGGATGCATCAGATTGGATGCTTGATTCCGACGCTACTTATCATGTGACCCCTAGGCGAGACTGGTTTGTATCTTTTGAGAAAGTCGACGGGGGTGTTATTGTCATGGGAAATGATCAATCCTGTGGCGTTTGTGGGATAGGTACCGTACGGATTAGGATGCGCGATGGAGTAGTCTGTGAGTTGAAGGAGGTGAGATTTATTCCTCAACTGAAGAAAAATCTTATCTCAGTTGGAGCTTTGGAGGCGAAGGGATTCAAGGTGACTTTCGAAAACGCTGTAGCGAAGGTTACTAAGGGATCATTGGTGGTGATGAAGGGAGTCCGCAATCGGAATTTGTATTATCTGAAGGGAAGCACAGAGATTGGCCAGGTTGCTTCGGCTATTTCAGAAGCGGACATGAGCAGACTTTGGCACTATAGGTTGGGACACACAGGTGAAAAGTCACTGCATGTATTGTGCAAGCAGGGGCTATTGAAGGGAGCCAAGAGTGGAAAGATTGAGTTCTGTGAGCATTGTGTTCTTGGCAAGAAGACGAATGTGAAGTTCGGGACTGTCATTCATCAGACGAGGGGCATCCTAGATTACGTGCACACAGACGTTTGGGGTCCCACCAAGACTGCATCACTTGGTGGTCGACATTGGTTCGTCACTTTTATAGATGACTATTCTAAGCGTTGTTGGGTGTACACCATGACAAAAAAGAGTGAAGTCCTAGATTTGTTTGTGGAGTGAAAGAAGAGATTGGAACTGCAGACTGGAAGAAAGATCAAGACGTTACGATCCGACAACGGTGGTGAATATACTTCAGACCCTTTCTGCAGCTATGTCGAGACGAGGGCATAGAGAGACACTTCACGGTTAGTCATACACCGCAGTAAAATGGGGGTGGCAGAGAGGTTGAATCGGTCTTTACTGGAGAAGATCTGATGCTTATTGTCGCAGAGTGATTTGGAGAAGATCTTTTGGGCTGAGGCACTTACATATACGAGCCATCTCATTAATAGGCTGCCTTCATCTGCGATTGAGAGGAAAACCCCTATGGAGATGTGGTCAGAAAAACCAGCACATGACTATGACCAGCTCAAGATATTTGGGTGCCCTGCATATTATCATGTTAAAACTGATAAATTGGAACCTCGAGCTAGGAAGGCCATATTTGTAGGATTCAAGCGTGGTGTCAAGGGATACAAGCTTTGGGATCCAGTTAATAAGAAGATTGTGCTGAGTAGGGACGTCACGTTTGATGAGGCTTCTATCTTGAAGCTTCCCAGCTCATCAGGTGGAGAGCGACCCGACGGAGGAGATATCGCAGGTGGTGGAGATCGATGCGGCTCCACATTGTCCAGATAATACAGTATCCATTAGAGTGCCGACTAAGGTGACGCCAGGCGAGCACGACGGTGACACGGAGGATACAGGTACTGATGCGCAGGATCAGGGACCGACGGCTCAGGTTCAGGATTCGATTGCGGTTCGGAGACAGAGGAGAAACATACAGATGCCAGCACGGTATGCTGATACAGTTACGTATGCACTTCCGGTGGAGAATATCGATGAGATGATACCTACTACTTTCAGAGAGGCCGAGCAGAGTTCGGAGGCTGATTCGTAGCAGGTGGCTATGCAGGAGAAGATGGAATCTCCTCATAAGAACAATACATGGGAGCTTGTTGAGCTTCCAAAGGGGCGGAAGGCAATTGGTTGTAAGTGGGTATACACGAAGAAGGAGGGCATTGAAGGCACTCCATTGAGATTCAAGGCTAGGTTGGTTGCGAAGGGCTATGCACAGGAGGAAGGTATTGACTATAATGAGGTTTTCTCTCCGGTGGTGAAGCACTCTTCGATTCGGATTCTGCTAGCTTTGGTGGCACAGTATGATTTGGAATTAGATCAGTTGGATGTGAAAACGATATTTCTTCATGGTGATATTGATGAAGAAATATATATGACTCAGCCATTGAGATTCCGAGCTGCAGGGAAGGAAAAATTAGTTTGCAAACTAAAGAAATCGCTATACGGTTTGAAACAGTCTCCTCGACAGTGGTATAGACGATTCGATGGTTTTATGATTGGTTATTCGTACACTCGGAGCCAGTTTGATCCTTGTGTATATTTTCACAAGTTGAAAGGAGGTGCGTACATTTATTTGTTGCTCTATGTCGATGACATGTTGGTTGCCTCTATTTTCAGGTCGGCTATAGATGAGTTAAAGATTCAGCTTTCAAATGAGTTTGAGATGAAGGACTTGGGCGAGGCGAAGCGCATTTTATGGATGGAGATCGGCAGAGACAAGAATAATGGCAGAATTTGTTTGACACAAGTGGCTTATTTGAAGAAGGTTCTACAACGATTCCATGTTAACATGGATACGAAACCAGTTAGTGTACCGTTGGGAGCCCATTTGAAGCTTTCAGCTGGTCTTTCACCAAAGTCAGTTAAAGATCGTGAGTTGATGTCGAATACTCCATATGCAAGTGCGATTGGGAGCTTGATGTACGTGATGGTATGTACAAGACCGGATTTGTCACAGGCGGTGAGCATGGTATCGAGATACATGCACGATCTAGGAGTGGGTCATTGGGACGCCGTGAAATGGATTTTGAGGTACATTCGAGGTACGCTCAATGTTGGTTTAGTTTATAAACGGGACACTACAGGTGGGCAGTTATGCATTGGCTATGTTGATTCGGATTATGCCGGGGATTTGGATAAACGCCGGTCTACGACGGGGTATGTGTTCACTTTGACCCGTGTGCCGGTGTGTTAGAGATGCACCTTACAGTCGACGGTGGCTTTGTCTACGACGGAGGCAGAGTATATGACAGTTACGGAGGCTGTGAAGGAAGCTATTTGGCTTCGAGGACTTTTGGAGGAACTTGGTATATCGCAGAGATCCGTCACTATTCATTGTGATAGCATGAGTACTATCCATTTGGCGAAGAATCAGGTTTTTCATGCGAGGACAAAGCATATTGACGTTCGTTATCACTTCGTTCGGGATGTTATTGAAGATGACGATGTGAAGATTGTGAAAGTCCACACAAAGGATAATCCGACGGATATGCTCACTAAGGTGGTTCCGAGCAACAAGTTTGATCATTATCGAAACTTGTTGCACATTCGTGATTGTTGAGGCCGTTGACGGCCATTAGGATGAACTACGAGCGGCTTGATCCCCTTGGGAGAGGGGGTACGTAGGTAACCACATTGGTGCAGCCGAGTTTAGAGAGACGACACATTGGTGCTCATGTTGGTGTCGGCTCAGTGTTGGGAACACTTCGCCAAGGTGAAGAATTATTGGATAGGATTCCTAATCTATTTTGGTAACATGAGGTTATTAGGATTCCTGAGGTTATTAGGATTCCTAGTCTATTTTGGTAATAGGTTATTAGGATTCCTAATTTGATTTGGCTTTTAGTTTAGAATTCCTAGTATGTTTATGATTTTAGGATTTCTATATATATGGAACAATTAAAGAGAGAAGAGGTAGAGAGAATTAGCATTGTTTTGAGCACTTTGAGAGGGAGATATTGTGAGGGAGTTGAGAGCTTTGGTTATGGTTATATTTGAGTGATTTTGTGAGTTGTAACTCGTTGTATTTCTCCTCCATATAGTAAAATCTTCCCATCCTCTCCCCGTGGACGTAGGCAATTTGCCGAACCACGTAAAAATTGATTGTACTGTCTTTTGTGTGATTTGTAATAGTTTTTAGGATCCCTCGACAGGTCAGTCCTAGAACTGATGAGAGGAAGAGCCGATATCTCACTTTATTGAGATATTCGCTTCAGATTCTTGTTTCCTTTGTGAAACGGGAATTCTTATTGCGATCTGACTCTCTTGTTGTGCTGTCGAAGTGCTGCCGAAATTTCCGCTGCGGGCAACAAACACTCCCTCTTCCTCTTCCAGAAATGCATCCATCGGCCCCTTCCTCTTTGGGCCTATAGAAGCACTGTGCATGCCAACACTCCCTCTTCCTCTTGCCGTTACCGAAGATGACCTAGGAACTGTCGGGTCTTTTCCTCTATCTCTACGTTCTCGTACTTGTTCATCTTCATCCTCCTCATCATCAATTTCCACCATGTTCTCATCTCCAAGTTCGGGGAGATATTCATCTATAGCCTGTTGTCTTTTAGCTATGTTTTGCCTTTCTTCATAGTCTTTAAGCTCTTCAACCACATCGGGAGGGACTTTTTGACAAAGACTCACATTTTTGCGTTTCCTATCCGTCCCGATTAGATGCTCTTTTTGTCGAGATATGCCGCCATTTGTGATTTTGTTACAAAATATGCACTTATGTTTATTGGCATTCCCTTCGTCAACCGATGAAGTATATTTCCATGTAGGATCTTGTCTTCTTCCACTACCCGCTGATGAAGACATATCTACATCAAAACAATGAAAATCGATTTAGTGAATTAATAAAGTATTAAACATGTACGTTAATTTTCATTCAAGCTTGCATATTATTCAAATTTTCATACTAATATATTTCATCACTAACAATTATATTGCTAAATTTTATTTTCCTCTTTACAGGTTACAAATGACGAATCAAGTTTCAAATTTCAACTTTCAAGTCAACAAGTAGCACTACACCTAGCTCAAATAGCAAGAATCAATACTCGCAGTCTCGCATAGGAAATCAAATTGTAGCACATTTTCAACAATTATGACTGATATGTATTAATAAGACGATGTTGTTGCAATTTCATAATTTCATGACTGCGCATTTCAACCGAACTTTAATCAATTAATCAAGTGATCAACCTCGTCTTAAGACTCTTAACAGTCAACAGAACTTTAATAATTACGTAATATCAATTAGCCTATTATTAATCATTAGCCTATTATTAATCAAGTGATCAAACATCAATTAATCATTAGCCTATTATTAATCAAAATAGTCCACAAACCAAATTTTAATAATTACCTAATATCAATTAAAAATCAGTTTACTGTAGTAGGTAACAAGAAAATAAAAAAAGAGTGACAAACATTCACGTGAGAAGAAGAAAAAAGAAAAATAATTGTAGCAGGTAACCAGAAAAGAAAAAAAAAGTGAACCGAAGATAAAGGAGAACGGATGACCTAAGTTAAAAAAAGAAGAAGAAAAGACCAAGTCACAGAAGAAAAGAAAAGGGAAAAAAGAAAAAAAAAAGGAAAAAAATTACATGCTCCAGTCTCCTTCTCACCGCCGGCTGCTCGTCGCTGGCTTCTCGTCGCTCTCAGGAAGTCGCCGAACTGGAATCGAAAGGGAGAGACCGAACACGAAGTCGAAAGGGAGAGACCGAACACGAAAACGAGACCCGAGGAGCTGTCGAAGAAGCCAATCACGCCGAAAAACAAACCACGAGCCCTAATTCTTTGCTGTAACAGGTTAGATCTGTTTTGGCCTTTTGGGGTTTAAGCTTGAGTCGGGTTTCTACCTGATAGCCCGCATTTTCTTAAGCCAATCGCGCTGAAAACGGAGGCGATCGCCTTCCCTACACAAGTGAGGCGCTCTCGGGCGCTCTGGGGCGCGCGCTTGGCGTAAGTGTAGCGCCCCGCACCTCATGCGGGGCGCTATTTCACTGCGCCGCAGCGCCTTGCACCCGAGGCGAGCGCTCGAGAGCGTCTTAAAAAACACTGGTCAAGAGCGGTCGAGAATCTAACATATTCCAAGTTAACTGCCCTCCGTTTATCGGCATTAGGATAATATCTCCTCAAACACTTGAACCTTTCCGAAGAGATCTCCTCATCATGATGGGTGCTTGCCGATGGATATTCTCATTGAGTCATGTCTCGTGATAATATCTATTAAAGTTTAACATTGAATTAGACATTATTAATAAAAATAATCACATAAAAATAATGAATTGATAACATAATGTAAATTATTACCTTAGATTCAAAGAGTGCGCCAAGTACTAAAGTGACGTGTTGCTCTTATTCTATCTATCCACCAAGATCTTGTGTACGATATCATAAAATGAGAAGGTATCATTTTCTCTTTTGCCCTCATGTCTATAAATAACAACATTCACCTTCTCAATCATTGTATCGCACATATCATATACCAAATGAAGGCTGGGTTTGTCGATATCGGTGAGCCGGATCATATCATATATAGGAGCAGTGAAAGCAATAATACAATCCACCATATCCCACCACAAATCATCAAGCACTTTCTTCTTAATAAACTGTGTTTTTCCCACATCATCATCTATGTACAAGCTCCAACGGTCGCTAAAAACCATATCTTGGAGGCTTCTCTCGATCACCATGAACCTCTTTAGCATGATGATCCATGAAGCAAATCGGGTATCAGCAATTGAAAGAAGCTTCATCTTCGAATGCTCATTGAACATAGCCAGTCTCATTGAGTGATTCATGATGAATTTCTTAATCATCAAAGCATCATCAATACCTCTGTAATCCAGCTGCACTCTGCATAAGCAATTGCATTAGCCTCTGTATTCTTCGCAGCACAAATATTCTTAAGGGCTAGATTGAGGGTGTGAACAACATATTGAGTCCAGAAGATGTGTGAAAATTTGCCCTCCACAACTGTCCCTGCGAGCTTGCATGCCGAAGCGTTATCAGTAATGATTTGGATCACATTTTGAGGCCCCACCTCTCTAATGCAATCTTCAAGCTTCTCTGCAATGAAATATCAATTCTTCTGCTCTCCCTCGGCATTCACGCAGTGCAAGAACATTGGCCCGCTTTCTGAGACCACGATAAAATTTATCAGTGGCCTCCTCTATGTATCTGCCCAATCATCACTGCAAATAGAGACCCCTTCTTCTTCCATGTGCCCCCGATAGGCTCCAATAACCTCTCTACATGAGCATTCTCACGTTACAAAAGAGTGATCCTCAAAGAATTATAACCCGAAGGCTTATAACCGGCAATTGTATTGCTTGCGACACATGTGAAAGCTCTGGAGATATATGGATTTCTTGTCAAATTAAATGACAGCCCACCGGTATAGAACATCCTTGCAATGATTGAATCCAATTCATCTATTACCCCTGTATTGAAGGTCTGTTCAATGGTGATGGCTCCCCTCCTCTTTGGCTCACTTAGACGAGAAGGCATGCTTTGACTTCATGATGCTGCACTTGAAATTGAAGAGAACCTGGCAGTGTCACTGTCCTAGGCATAGAAGTCCTCAACATTGCTTCTGTTTGATCCATATCAGTTTGCATGTCTCTCATATTGTGCGGCTTAACATCTTTACACATTTTAATTTCTTGCACACTAATCCGCATTAAATGGGCTTTGACCCTTGAGTAGGAGGATATAAATACTTCATGACAATAAGTACACATCCACTGCCAATTCCCCCCTCCTCCTTTATCCATCTTCTTCAACTTCGTGACATACTTCCACAAAGAAGTGTGATCATCTTAAACAAACTGTGCACAAGAACTACATTCTGCTTCCATTGCTATAAACAAGTAACAAGTACTAATTAAATATTAAACCATAACATATATGGAACGTAATACGAAAATATTAAACCATAAATCACAAGGCAAGAAATATGTATTTTCATTTAAAATATGAAATATGTTTTTTAAGTAACAATTAAACGATTAACAATTAAATATTTACATGTTCATAATTTATTAGTTAGCATGCTAATTACTATTTTAAGCTCTTTTTTCTAATTATACTAATTATACTAATTAATAAGTTATTGCTCACTGACTTTGTTTTTCTTTTTACAGATTATACTTGAGGGTTAAGTAGCAACGAGAAAGAATGGATCAATCAAATTTTCCAACACAGCTACTAAAATAAAAATCCCTAATTCATTCATTAAATATGTATATTCATATTGTATTCCTATTTTCTAATTAGAAAATCTTCATATGTATATTCATATTGTATTCCTATTTTCTAATTAGAATGCGGTTCTTATTTTACTTGGTGTCATGACATATAAAAAAGAGAGAATAAATTCCAACTCTTAGTAATAGATCATACAACTAACACTATGAAGTAAGCTTATGTGATAAATACAAAGGTGTGAACGTAATATAATTATCGACTAACAAATAATCGGAATGGACCAAACTTCATCATCATTGCCAAAACAAATTAAAATGTTAATATTCATAATTCATTTGTGTAATGTGAATAATTCATTTGTGTTAACTGTTAAGAAACTGAAATTAAAATTGAAAAAATATTCATATGTCAAGAAATTAAAACTAAAATTTGAAAAAACAAAATATCAAATGAAGAATAGGATTAAAGCTCTAAGACTTGCTCAGCACGAATCTGCATAAACTAAAAAAAAAGATAAGTAAAGAGAGACAGAGAGAGACGGAGAGATTGTGAGAGAGGTTGAAAGAGAGACTAAACAGTTAAGAGAGTGACGAGGAGATCGAGAGAGACAAAGGGAGAGAGGGGGACTGAAAGAGAGACGAAAAGACTGAGAAAGAGAGACAAAGAGAGGAGAAGAGATCGAGAGAGGCCTAGAGAGAGAGAAGAAGAAGAAGAAAACTCACCTTGACGAGGACGAGGACGAGGACGAGATCTATAAGGACGAGGACGAGATCGACGAGGAGTTCGACGAGGACGAAGACGAGATTGACGAGGCGATTCCGATTCTCTGACCTAGCAACTCACCTTGACGAGGACGAGGACGAGGACGAGATCTATGAGGACGAGGACGAGATCGACGAGGAGTTCGACGAGGACGAGGACGAGATCGACGAGGCGATTCCGATTCTCTGACCTAGCAACGACGAAGATGAGGCGATTCCGATTTTGTAGCGGCGTTGGGACTCGGGTGAGTGAAAAAATTAGGGTTTAGTTTGGGTTTGGGTTTCGGGTTTTGTCTTTCATCTTTTTTTTCCTTTTTTGTTCGGCGAATCCGAGTCGTGTCCCGTGTGGGATTGATCGTGTCCAACAAAGATTGACTGTTGACCCGTGTCGGACACGGATTGACCGTGTCCGACACATGTCGTGCACGTGTCGTGCACGAATCCGTGTCTGATTCGAGTCAAAAACGGATTCGTGGCCTCCGGGGGCGAATCCGTGCTTCAGAGCCAAGTCCTACTAGTAAGAGAAATATAAACTTGATCTCTAACTATGTTGTGGATCACATGACAAGGGTGTTATTTGGCTTTTAAGATGTAAACATCCAACAGAAGATCTCTATCAAAATTTAGATTTAGGGAAGCAGTATGTTTCTCTCCATGTGTATGAGTGTGCTAGAGCATGTATCTATAGATAGGAATCGAAAAAGCTAATAGTCCGCTTAATTTCTTTCTTTGGTAATAATATGCACTCCAAGTTTATTATGCAATAACAACACATCTAAAATAAATGCACGTATCTACTTAATGGAAATAGTTTTGTCTGCCTAACAATTTATCCATAGAGAGATCTAATCTATTTGTCGAAAACTCTCCTCATATTAATGTGATCATATTAATGTGATGAACCAAATCATAGTGAAAGGGGCAACCAATATAGCTTGGAAAGTTTATTAAGTTATTACGATGATAAGGTTATAAAGAGTTTATAATTTCCCCAGACATTTCTCTCTCTTTGGCTTTTCCAGCTCCTTTTCCTTTTTCCCTTCCCATCTTTAATTATTTGCCACTTCACTTTGCAATCCAAACACTCAAAAGGCGAAGTCGCAGTAGTAGGTTCGCTGATAATGTGCAATATTGGTAGATAATATGCAAGAGAGAATTTTATTTTCAGATTACATTTTCTATACTAATTTTGAATTTACTCTTTTTTTGGGCAGGTTGGTGATTAATTTTCTTATTCAATATTACAACTAGATGAAATAAAGGCTTAGTATGAATCCTAGAAATCTTAATTCATATATACTGGTAGTTCTTCACTTTTGGGTGGGCAATGCAGAAGACTGGAGTAAGAAGCCTAGAAGCTAAAAAATAATACAAACACATGTCTAGAAGCTAAATTGTAATGATTTTAGAAATTTAGCTGAGTCGGTTACTCAAATTAAGAATAAGCAAAGCAAATATATATTATTTGTTTCTTGCAATCTCGATTGTGAACAGTATCCGCTCACCCAATGGTTTTACTTACTAAGCTGGTTGAATTGGTGTAATCTTACTATCCTATATTTAGTGTGGTTTCAGGAGACCACAATATGTTTCTGCGAAGAAGAACGTTGAATGGCTAATGCAAACATTAATTTATGTCTTACTGTTTACTTAGGAAGTCTGTTCTTCTTCCCTTTTATTATACAAGCTGCTGCGTTGCAAACAATGGTATATTTTAAGGACACATCAAAGTTACATGTTATTTATTGATTAAACTTGACAGATTTGGATATGATTGCCTTTTAATCTGGATTGTCACTTCTTTTAATGTGATAGGTTAAAAATGATAAATGATAAAAGGGACTCGGAAAGCTTCCCTCAAGTATTTTTTATAATTTTATACATATTAGTTCTAAACTTCTTATTAAATAGGTTTCTTTCATGTAATGTCTGTTTTTCTGAATAAATTGCTATTTACATTCAATTTGGTGCCTTTATGTGATCATTATGTAGGTGCCAAGAGCAATCTTCTGTTTTTTTGAACTTCCACCATCGTGAAACATGGATCAGGTCCTACAACTGGTGATGTCTCAAGAGGTAAATTTTAGTTTAAGCATGTGAGTTATGAATGATATCATTATGAACATGGTCTGAATCTGCCTTGTATGGTGATTTAACCTATATTTCTAGACAAATTCAGGATGGGATGTTCTAATTCTTCTCATGTGGAGAATATGCATACTATACATAACTTACCTCGGAGCCTACATGCTACTTGACAACCCAAGTCCTCTAGTAAAATATCTAGCGTGTTGTATTTAAATTAACAATCTTGCAAGAAATCCCTCAGATCTAATAGACAATACTTCTTGGTAGGTCTCTTAATCAGGCAGATACAGTAACAAAGTCAATAGACCTAGGTTGTGGCTGAGACGCTGAGGTCAAATAGAGCATTATTTTCGTGAAGAAGAAATTTCCCTAATGAATAACACTAGTAGAAAATGAGCAAACTAGACGGAACAAACTAGACGGAACAAACTAGACAGAAAATATTCCGTCTAGATTGCTCCGTCTAGTTTGAGGTAATCTAGACGAAAAATTCCGTCTAGATTGCCAAATTAGACGAAAGTTAATTTTTTTTTAAATTTTCCACCCATCCTAACCGGAAATTCCGTCTAGGATGCAACCCCTCTAGGTTGCCAAAAAAAAACCTAACCTTTTCCCTGACGGGGGGGGGGGGGGGGGGGGGGGGGGGGGGGGGGGGGGGGG
>BQKN01067250.1:32291-44042 GCA_022839385.1 Asparagus kiusianus
TCTCTCTCTCTCTCTCTCTCTCTCTCTCTCTCTCTCTCTCTCTCTCTCTCTCTCTCTTTTTATCATGATGTGCTGAGATGATAGTTGAAATGATTGATGGGGATTATTTTATTATTTTTATTTTTATTATTTTTGTTGTTGATGAGGGGAACTAACTGTTTGTATTGTGAGATTGTTAAAGTTACGGATTAATTGTTAATGTTACGAGTTAATTGTTAAGGTTACTGGTCAATTGTTAAGGTTATGGATCTCTTCTCTCTCTCTCTCTCTCTTTATCGTGATGTTACTGTGATGATGTTGAAATGATTGAAGGGGATTATTATTTTATTATTTTATTTTTTATTATTTTCGTTGTTGATGAGGAAACTAATTGTTTTTTGTTTGTATTGGGAGATTGTTAAGGTTACGGGTTTAATTATTAAGGTTACGGGTTGGTTGTGAAGGTTACGGGTTTAATTGCTAAGGTTACGGGTTTAATTGTTAAGGTTACTGGTTTAATTGTTAAGGTTACGGATTTGTTGTTAAGGTTACGAGTCGGTTGTTAAGGTTACGGGTTATTGTTAAGGTTGCAGGTTTAATTGTTAAGGTTACGTGTTTAATTGTTAAGGTTATGTGTTTAATTGTTAAGGTTACGGGTTTGTTGTTAAGGTTACGGGTTTAATTGTTAAGGTTACTGGTTTGTTGTTAAGGTTACGGGTCGGTTGTTAAGGTTACGGGTTTATTGTTAAGGATATGCGTTGGTTGTGAATGTTACACTTTAGTTGTGAAGTTAACCTACACAACAAACCCGTAACCTTAACAACAAACCCGTAACCTTCACAACCAACCTGTTATGGGTTTTTAGAATATTCGCTATTAAGGATACGGGTTGGTTGTTAAGGTTATAGGTTTGTTGTTAAGGTTACGGGTTTGTTGTTAATATTACGGGTTTGTTGTGTAGGTTAACTTCACAACCAAATCGTAACATTAATAACCAACGCATATCCTTAACAACAAACACTTAACCTTCACAATCAACCATTATCCTTAATCACGAATATTCTAAAAATATTGTGGCTATAGGGGTTTGAACCCCTAACCTCTGGTCCAAACTCTCAAACTTTACCACTAGGCCAAGTGACCCAAACTATCCATTCCACTCAAAATATATATACATATATATCCCAAGCGTAACCTTAACAACCGACCCGTAACCTTAACAACCTACCCGTAAACTTAACAACAAACACGTAACCTTAACAATTAAACCCGTAGCCTTAACAATTAAACGCGTAACCTTAACAACAACCCGTAACCTTAACAACAAATCCGTAACCTTAACAATTAAACTCGTAACCTTAACAATTAAACATGTAACCTTAATAATTAAACCCGTAACCTTCACAACCAACCCGTAACCTTAACAATTAAACCCGTAACCTTAACAATCTCCTAATACAAACAAAAATAATTAGTTTCCTCATCAACAACAAAATAATAAAAAACCAAAATAATAAAATAATAATCCCCTTCAATCATTTCAACGTCATCACAGTAACATCATGATAGAGAGAGAGAGAGAAGGGATTCATAACCTTAACAATTGACCCATAACCTTAACAATTAACTCGTAACCTTAACAATTAACTCGTAACTTTAACAATCTTCCAATACAAACAGTTAGTTCCCCTCATCAACAACGAAAATAATAAAAAACAAAAACAATAAAATAATCCCCATCAATCATTTCAACTATCATCTCAGTACATCATGATAAAAAAATAGAGAGAGAAGGGTATTATGGTCTTCATATATTTTAATCTCTTGGGTTTTGTGCTTTAGGGGCTCAGAGAACAAAATCTTTATTTTTGAGGGCAAAACACCCATTGACAAAGTCTTAGGGGGAAAGCACGTTTTCTTGGGTTTTGGGGGCTAGAAACATTTTTCCCATATAATAAAAATGGGGCACGAACTGAATGCTTTGTTTCTGTCTAATGGCCTAATAAAGTCGCAGGAAGTTAAGAGGGAGTGTGAAGTTGTGGCTACGAAGTTGAATGAAGAAAATGAGCAAAGAAATATGTATGTTGAAATTTAAGATGTCAGACTCAATCCAGAGCTTGACCATTCTTTAGCCCACTGTAATTAAATCTTCAAACAAGCTTACACTAGAGATTACACTTTGTGGGATTGTATAGTTTTCAATGCAAGCTTTAGTTTTGCATTTAAATTATATAAATCAAAATCTTAATAACTACATCCATACTTAATTAAGATCTTAGAACTATATGATTACCACATGCATAACAATTAAGAAAGAAGTGTAGGCGTATAAAACTGCCTATAGGTCCCTTAACACAGCTCGACGACGCCGATCGACAAACAGACCATCGGGCGACGTATCCAAACACGACCGTTAGCCCGCAAACACCGAAGCCAAACGATACGCGACGAAGCGGAATAACGAGGCTACGAAGCCGACGAATCGTATGCGAGCAACGGAATGCATCCATTCGCGTGCGGAATCAAGCCAACGGTTCGGGGAGTCAACGAGTCATCCAAACAAGAGCGAACTCGGATGAATCACGATCGAATCAAGATCAATTTCGGATTCGAATTCAGAAGCGGGACTACTGCCAAATCAGGTCAACGAATCGAATCCGAACCAATCAACCACAGAACCGGAAAACGGACATAAAGAGGCAAAACGACAAACACCTAGAGGGGCTCGGCCGAAACCGAACCACCTCAAGGTGGCTCGGCCCAAGCCGAGCCACCCAGGGGTGGCCGGCCGCTTGTGGCCGAGCCACCTCAGCCCAGATCTGTGCCTAGGTACAGATCTGGGTGCCTATAAATAGGCCAAGGGTGGTTCATTTTGAGGGGTTGGAAATTTTGGAGAGAGGCGAAGCTCTGCAGGATTCGAAGCTCAAAACTTAAAAAGATTCAAACTTTGGGACTTCAAGGACTTGCTCATCCAGATCTGATGCTCGGCTATCATCAACGCCAAATAAGGCAGGAGTTCGAGAGGACCGGATCTCAGATCTACGTAGTTATACTCCGGATCAAAGCTTGGTCTTTGATCCCGAGATTAGGGCGATTATTTCCTTGGTGAACTAATCCCCCCGGCTATTATTTCCTTAGTGGAATAATACCCGTCATACTGCGTAGATCCGTCCGGATCTAGATCGTGCGGTGGTCAACGGATCAACCATCGGCGCAGGCAAACAACCCACGCAAGCGAGTGACCGGATAACAGGAGCTCGTGATTTGTTCGGTAAACAAGAGAAAAGTTATAATTTTTATTTCTTTGTTTTGATTTTCATTGTAACCGGATCTTATAAAAAGACCGGATCTTTGTAACTCAAAAAGTTGTTATTTAAAGATGACAATGGAATCAGTAATGAAGAAAGCAATAATTTTTCCCGCGAACAATCTGGCGACCACAGTGGGAGCCACCGATCTCGTTGCCGAGATCGTTGCGTCGCAGCCGCGGATCCCGATCCCGGTCGTGGAGGAGGTCGAATACGAGTTCGACCAGCAGAAGTTCGATGAGTACTTGTCGTCCTCGTCCGGATCAACCTCCCCCCGCAAGTCCAAGAAGTTCTCCGCCAGGAGAAAAGCTCGTTGGTATGAAGATGTTAAAAACACCAACGAAGATCTCGCCCCGTTGGATGCCAAAGTCGCATTGGGTGAGATCCCTCCAATTTCCAACCAGGTCAAGCCGATTCCTGCCAATTCCTCCGTCACCAAAGTGGTGACTCTCTCGAAGAGAGCCCGCCAAAGGCGACGCCAATGCTTGGCCCGAGAATTCGCGAAGGCAATGGAATCCACGGATGGAATCCGCCATAACGCGAGTCCGAAGAACAAGAGAGGCAAACAGCCTCAACAACCGATGAATGGCAGCTCCTCCAAGCCGCTAACGAACGAATGGATCCTTGTCAAACGGAATCGTTCGACACTTGAGGAGCGCATTCGCAAGCGCCGCGCACTGTCAGCGCAGGCACGGGCTCAAGTCCAAGAAGCCTGTAGAAGGTCGCAGAAAGAGGTGGCCAAGAAGCCGCCATCAACACGCAAGGTTTGGAGACCGAAGTCTGAAGCGGCAATTCAGACTAAGGAACAACAACTGCAGCCTCCGAAAGTGTAGCTTCCGGCGAATCAATCCAAACCGCCGATGATTTCCACAACTGCTCCGGGAGATCTCGCAGGACCATCCCAGAAAAGGAGGTCAGTCTTGGAGCGCCTTGGTCCACTTCCCGAGAAGCGAAACAAAGCTCCAGTCCAAGAACGTTTGGGTCCAATGAAGAAGCCCCGAACAATTCAACATGCTGGGGGTCGCCGCAACCCTCAACATGACGAGGAAATCAGGGCAACTAAGCGCACTACGCTGCGCATTGAAGTCCAGGAGCCCGCTGAGAATTCACGCCCACAAAGGCATGTTTCGAGGCGTGTGACTCTCGAAAGTCCGAAGAAGGTAATTCGCTCTCAGAAGGAAACGTTATCGTCTGATGATGATTACGTTATACCTGAGAAATCGTGCCAACACACGATAGGTTGCTCCGACTTTTAAACGGACGAGCTGTACTATTGTGTTGGGGGTACGAGGAAAACTAAGAAAAGGAGTCCTCAAAAAACAGAAACTCAGTGCCCTTGTTCCAAACTCATTCGGGCAGTATTGTCTGAATGCAGATGCAACAATACAGTCCCCGAGAGAGTTTCTGTGTTCGAAAGGCTCAGTACCGAAATGCCAAAACTAAGGCCTAGGCGTTTCCGACGAAGAAGAACGGCGGTTGAAGATGGAGAATTTCTGAGGGTCACCGCTAACATGACCAGCAAAAGGACATCGGCACGGGATAATCTCGAGTCGATTCTGAAAGTATCCCGGCGTCTAACCCATCTGCAGTCTGGAGCCATCGCACGAGGAACTTATGGTAGGGTTCGGACAAGACTACCTTCAGAAGGTGAAGAGTCGGATGCCTGCTCTGCGGTCGCATCAGATAATACAGTGTCCAGTGAGGGGGAACCCCACGAGTCGCTGATGATAAGCGCGGAACAAGTGGCCAAGATGCTCGAAGAAGCCATGGCTAAACAGCAAGAGAGCTTCAAGTTCGAAATGCAGATGGCCATGCAGACTATGAGAGAGATGCATGACCAACAAATCCAGGCATTGAGGAACCAACAAGGCGAACCAAGTCGTCATAACCAGAACAATCTGGAAGATGAGGACACAGGTGCAAATGAAACTTATAACGCCAATAACCCTCCCATCAATATAGGGGGTGGTAATGAGAATGCCAACGAAGATACAAGTGAAAACTTGAAGATCAAAAACCTCGAGAGCAAAATTAATACGTTGATTTCCGCTCAATAGATGAAGAAGACGTGCATTCCTTGTCCATACCCAAGAGAGTGGGAATCAATCCCCTATCCGGCGAAGTTTAGTCTAATCAACTTCACGCCGTTCGATGGGAAAGGTTCCCCCACTCAGCATTTGATTTATTTTAAATCGTATTTGGGTGTTATCTCTGGTAATGAGCCTCTGATGGTACGGTCCTTCGTTGGTACTCTTCGTGGAGCCGTCTTCAATTGGTATCGCCACCTCAAGCCAGGAAGCGTAAATAGCTGGGACGACATGGAGACAAAATTCCTCGCTAACTTCTTCGATGACGACACCGAGATATCCATCAGAACGTTGCTTGACGAGAAACAAAAGGACGGGGAGTTGGTCGACACCTTCGTTAAAAGGTTCCGGAACAAGGCGTTGAATTGCCGGGACCCGATCACTGAAGAGTTCATTCTCCAGACCTGCCACAACAATCTTTCGTTAGACGTGTTGGAAGCAATGGGGACAGCACTGTCTAAAACGTGGAAGGATCTGAAGGTCCGTGGTAAACAAGCCGAACGCTTCCTCCGAAGGAAGAAAGCCGAGAGGGGTCAATCGACGACGAATCCTCCGAACTCGAACTTCGCCTCCCGTGGTAAGGGCAAGACACCTACAGCCGCTGTTGATGCTAATCAAACGTCACAACAGCAGCCCCGGAGACAACAAAAGACCTCGGACCCGAAACTCTAAAAAGAGTATTCCTTCAAGGACGAAGACGTTTGTTTGTTGGAAATTTGATGTAAAAAGACAATGAAAGAAAATTTAACTTGTATTCTCTCAAAATCGATTACAATTTGGATTCCGATTACAAAAGAGAGGAGAATGAATTTGATTCTCCCCTTTGTTTAATTCTGGGTTCTTCACGGTGGCGATGGAGTGCCTCCCTCGAATGCTCGCGTCGAGTTTGCTCTCCGTTGACGATCCGAAAGTCTTGATTCACTGGAACGATATCTTCTCCTCACGATTTGACGCTGTGGAGAACTTGCGTGGCAAGTCTTAAAACTCTGACCGAGTTTAGAAGAACTTACAGGGCAAGTTTGAAACTCTGACCGAGTTTAGAAGAACTTGCAAAGCAAGTTTTAAAACTCTGGACGAGTTGATAACTCAGATCGAGTTTGAAACTCTATGAAAGAGTTGATTTAAACCGAAAGTTCGGTTAATAAGCCGAGGCCGAATAATCTCTGTTGTTAAGCGTTGCAGAAGGATGAACGTCGATCTTCCCCACGCTGCCAAGCTGAAGATCTCTCCGCTGCCAAGTCCAAGATCCAAAAGCCCCTTGACTGAATTCCCCTCTGTCGATGAGAAAAATCTGATCCGTTGATGAGATCCAAATCCCCCCCTTAACTCAATTGAGTTTCTGATATTTATAGGGGGGGTCACGGGTGGTAACCACCCCCTTAATCCGCTCCTAAGTGGGGCGGAAATCCCTCAAATCGTGGGGCAAAACAGTTTCTAGAACTGTTCAGTTCGTGTTTGAACGAATCAAATGCCTAAATTGGCGTTTTGGACCTTAACTCTGCGTTTTAGAGATGAGACGCAGAGTTAAATATTTGCCAGAAGTGGCTGAGCGCACAGGCCGCATGCGTGATGAACTCTGAGACGCAGAGTTAGTGGCTAAACGCACAGGTCGTATGCGTTCTGGAATTAGAAACGCACAGGTCACTTGTGCGTTGGAATTCAACTCTGCGTCAAAAGTTTGGGACGCATGGTTGAGTCGTTTTAGAGATCAACTCTGCATTTTAGGCTGAAAACGCAGAATTGGGCCTGTTTAAAGGCTGAAAACGCACAGTTGGGCCGTAACTCTACGTTTTGATGTTGAAAACGTACAGTTGGGCCGTAACTCTGCGTTTTGATGTTGAAAACGCACAGTTAGGCCGTAACTCTGCGTTTTGATGTTATATCACAAGGATAACCTCTGCGTTTTGAGGTTATAACGCTGGTTCGACCTCTGCGTTTTGACTCTGTAATGCAGAGGCGAACCTCAGGCGGGCTTGGCGAGCTTCAGGCTAAGTCCAATGTTCTGACGAAGTCCGGTCTTGCAGACGGACTTCAGAACATAACTTGCTATGAAGAGCAGGTCATAACTTTCAAACCGTACGTCGGAATTGGACGAATTATATATGAAAATCGGCTATCTCGACAAGACAGAGCCATCCGAACCAAGCCAGAGGCTTTGGTTCGCTTCCTCCATTTTGCCAAATTCCTTACGGTTTGGGAGATATGTGTTCTGATATGAAGAGACCGTCGATTTGTAGTCTCTTTTGCTAGAGCGCCGTAAGGATCGTCACCTTGTAACCTTCGTCTTGGCTCCTTGATAATATGAGAGTCGTCAGATGTGAAGGCTGTTGAATTGGGGCTTTTATTAGTTGTGGTGAAGGCCGTCAGATTGTAACCTTCTACGTGAAAGTCCTCAAATTGTAGTCTTCTGGAAGTCGTCAGATTGTAACTTCCATTATCGGTGTTTAATGGGGGATCCACTATCTATTGTGATTTTTAGACAGCCTACAACGTTCCAGCCATCTTCGAATCCCTCCTTAAAAACAACAAGATCAAGCTCCCGCCCATCACGAATCAGGAGGAAGCTGAAAATACTGCGGATCCAAAATACTGCGCATATCACAGGAGGATCCTTCATCCAACCAAGGCGTGCTTTACACTCAATAATAACATCCAAACCTTGGTTGAAGCCGACGTCATAACGCTAGGGTAAGCCAGTTGAGAACGGCCAACTCCGACCGGTATAAGAGTATAAACTGCTTCCTAACACTCCGAAGAGTATACGAGTATAAACTGCTTCTCAATCCTCCGACCGGTATAAGAGGTTAAACTGCTCCCTGATACTCCAACATGTATATGAGTCTAAACTATTTCATTTCTTTCACGGGAAGTTCTTAGAGAATTTTTATATGTAATATTCTTAAGGATAACCCGGTTATGTAACTGAGTACAATCTCGGACCCAGTTCCACAAGGGAGGCTGGGGGTGGATTATTCATGTATCGGGAAGTTCCCAAAAGAATACCACGGGCGATATGCTTAGGGATAACCCAATCACTATAAAAGTGATAAGTAAAACATCCACATTTAAGCTCTAAATGTCGGAATGTTTTCCATTATCGTTATCAAATTTACTAATTCTCATGAGTTATCTTGTTGAGACGAGATTCGATCCTTTTGACAGATTAATCTTTCCTCACAAAAATCCCCTCTCGATTCCTCCAATGAACGAGAGGCCCACAAATCGAGCGATCAAACCTTCCTACAGTTAGGATCGTTTTAAACCCCCCACTTGGTCAAACCTTCCTACAGTTAGGACCAAAACCAGAATCCCCTCTCGATTCTTTCAATGAACGAGAGGCCCACAAATCGAGCGATCAAACCTTCTTACAGTTAGGATCGTTTTAAACCCCCCACTTGGTCAAACCTTCCTACAGTTAGGACCACAACCAAAATCCCCTTTCGATTCCTCCAATGAACGAGAGGTCCACTTTCAAATCACGTGATCAAACCTTCCTACAGTTAGGGTCATCTCAAACTCTCGCTTAGTCAAACCTTCCTACAGTTAGGACCAAAATCATGATTCACTCTCGGTAAACGAGAAATTCATCTTTAGTTCAGTAATCAAACCTTCGGACAGTTAGGGTTATCCGAATCTGTTCGATTCTCGGAGTGGAGGTCCCACTCTTAGTTTTACCTTTCTGGATTCTAGGGGTGGAGATCCCACCTCGAGTCTCCTTTCCAACTGGGAATAGAATATAAAATTCTTCCTTCCTTGTTCGGGGAATAGAATATAAAATTCTTCCTTCCCACATCAATCCTTTTCCAAGAATTTAGGATTCATCCTAGGAAGTTTATCCCGAATCCTAAGCAGGGATAAGTCAGCGTCTAATACACGTTGCTGGGTAGCCTATTCCCATAACAATGGCGAAGTCTACGTATTCGAAGTCGTAGCACAAAGTCTAAGGGAGTTCATTCCTTTAGCGCAACGTTACATGCGGAACGGATTTAGACAATCCGCATGCTAGCTCGACTCAAACAGTAGTCGGTAAAGGCTAATCAAATCCGTTGAGGGCTGGGGGTTAGCCAAAAATCCTAAAGTCAATGTCTAACACGCATTGCCGGTTTAGTCTTTCGCCGATTGAAAAAGACACCGGGGTCTAAACCTGGGGAATTTTATCCCGAAGCCTAAGAAGGGATAAGTCATTGCCTAATACGCAGTGCGGGGTACCTTTTCCCTATAAGAAACGGTGAAGTCTATGTATTCAACATCATAGCACAAAGTCTAAAGGAGTTCATTCCTTTAGCACAACGTCACATGCGGAACGGACTTAAACAATCCGCATGCTAGCCCGACTCAAACGGTAGTCGGTAAAGGCTCATCAAACCCGTTGATGGCTGAGAATTTGCCAAAAATTCTATAAATACGAGTCATTGACGCATCAATTCTATAGATTGGTCTCGTGACTCAAGTATTTGCCACGCTCTAATTCCTCAAGAGCTTAAACTGTGTATACTCCAGCAGACGTACGAGTATAAACTGTGTCAAACGCCGGACAACGCGTTATAATGAAGCTTGGACGCCGGACAACACGTCGCAAGGAAGCTTAAACGCCGGACAACGCGTTGTAAATGACGATTCAATGCCGATGACCGATGGTCAGTTCTATGTTGAAACAACCAACTCGAGCTAAAAAGTCAGGAAATCGAGAATCGACTTCAAATTCAAAATTCCAACAGACGGTCAGACAATAAATGCAGCACCGGAACCC
This sequence comes from Asparagus kiusianus, assembly GCA_022839385.1. Lineage (NCBI taxonomy): Eukaryota > Viridiplantae > Streptophyta > Magnoliopsida > Asparagales > Asparagaceae > Asparagus > Asparagus kiusianus. The sequence continues at coordinate 42,416 of BQKN01067250.1, forward strand.
TTACAGACGTTCGACAAAGCACCGAATAGCCTGTAGGACTGAAGGAATCAAGAATAGAAGCCATTCCAAATATCCCGTCATAACCAACTGAAGGATGGGGGAATCATATCCAAAGTATTCCAGACTCTTCTATAAAAGAACAAGGCTGAAATACTTTGGAGGGGGTATCTGTAGGCATATAAAACTGCCTATAGGTCCCTTAACACAGCTCGACAACGCCGATCGACAAACAGACCATCGGGCGACGTATCCAAACACGACCGTTAGCCCGCAAACACCAAAGCCAAACGATACGCGACGAAGCGGAATAACGAGGCTACGAAGCTGACGAATCGTATGCGAGCAACGGAATACATCCATTCGCGTGCGGAATCAAGCCAACGGTTCGGGGAGTCAACGAGTCATCCAAACAAGAGCGAACTCGGATGAATCACGATCGAATCAAGATCAGTTTCAGATTCGAATTCAGAAGTGGGTCTACTGCCAAATCAGGTCAACGAATCGAATCCGAACCAATCAACCACAGAACCGGAAAACAGACATAAAGAGGCAAAATGACAAACACCTAGAGGGGCTCGGCCGAAACCGAACCACCTCAAGGTGGCTCGGCCCAAGCCGAGCCACCTTGAGGTGGCTCGGTGGCCGAGCCACCCTGAGGTGGCTCGGCATGGGCCGAGCCACCCAGGGGTGGCCGGCCACTTGTGGCCGAGCCACCTCAGCCCAGATCTATGCCTAGGCACAGATCTGGGTGCCTATAAATAGGCCAAGGGTGGTTCATTTTGAGGGATTGAAAATTTTGGAGAGAGGCGAAGCTCTGCAGGATTCGAAGCTCAAAACTTAAAAAGATTCAAACTTTGGGACTTCAAGGACTTGCTCATCCAGATCTGATGCTCGGCTATCATCAACGCCAAATAAGGCAGGAGTTCGAGAGGACCGGATCTCAGATCTACGTAGTTATACTCCGGATCAAAGCTTGGTCTTTGATCCCGAGATTAGGGCGATTATTTCCTTGGTGAACTAATCCCCCCGGCTATTATTTCCTTAGTGGAATAATACCCGTCATACTGCGTAGATCCGTCCGGATCTAGATCGTGCGGTGGTCAACGGATCAACCATCGGCGCAGGCAAACAACCCACGCAAGCGAGTGACCGGATAACAGGAGCTCGTGATTTGTTCGGTAAACAAGAGAAAAGTTGTAATTTTTATTTCTTTGTTTTGATTTTCATTGTAACCGGATCTTATAAAAAGACCGGATCTTTGTAACTCAAAAAGTTGTTATTTAAAGATGACAATGGAATCAGTAATGAAGAAAGCAATAATTTTTCCCGCGAACAATCTGGCGACCACAGTGGGAGCCACCGATCTCGTTGCCGAGATCGTTGCGTCGCAGCCGCGGATCCCGATCCCGGTCGTGGAGGAGGTCGAATACGAGTTCGACCAGCAGAAGTTCGATGAGTACTTGTCGTCCTCGTCCGGATCAACCTCCCCCCCGCAAGTCCAAGAAGTTCTCCGCCAGGAGAAAAGCTCGTTGGTATGAAGATGTTAAAAACACCAACGAAGATCTCGCCCCGTTGGATGCCAAAGTCGCATTGGGTGAGATCCCTCCAATTTCCAACCAGGTCAAGC
>BQKN01067250.1:49042-73025 GCA_022839385.1 Asparagus kiusianus
GGGATTTTGGCTTTGGTCCTAACTGTTTAAAGGTTTGACCAAATGGGAGCAGTGGGAGTACAAATCATAACGGGAGTGTGGACTCGATCAAATCACAGTGGGAGTGCTGACTCGTACCAATCACTCGGTGGATTTTTCGGTGTCAAGTGATAAAGACTTAACACGAAGGGGTTTGACAATTCGTCAAGGATCGACCGATCAAAATTCTAAGCATTATATCCGGACTCTAACCATGAAAGTGTTGAGTGCATGAATATAGCGGAAGTTTGAATGAAAAAAATTTTAGTGGCCCCACCTTCAATTAATCTGATCGGTGGGGGATTCTGTGGTGGGAGACTATGAGTCGTCACACACCAATGAGAGTTTTATGAGGGCAAATCGATCTAATGAAGTGATCGAATCTCATCTCAGCAAAAGAATGTTCGGAAATCATAAGAGAAGTTAAGTGTTTATCATTTTATTCATAATAATCGGGTTATCCCTAAAAATATTATGTTTAACATTCTTCTGGGAACTTCCCGTCATATGAATTATCGACCCCCAGCTTTCTTTGCAAAACTAGGTATAACGAGGAATACGTTATCATCAGTCGTATGTTCGGGTTATCCTTAAGAATATAAGATTATCTAGGAACTTCCCGTTACATAAATCATCCACCCCCAGCTTCCTTTGTGAGGCCGGGTTTAACATTGTATTTAGTTGGATGACCGAGAAGCAGTTTATACTCGTATACTCTTTGGAGTGCATGGAGAAGCAGTTTATACTCGTATACCCTTCGGAGTTCATAGAGAAGCAGTTTATACTCGTATACTCTTCGGAGTTTGGGGGAACAGTTTATACTCGTGTACCCAATGGAGTACATGTCTTCTTTATTTGGCTTGTTTCGCCGTTATGACACCAGAGTCAATTAAGGCTTGGATCTTGTTCTTGAGTCCAAAGCAAATCTCGGTGGGATGAAGAACCCTTCTGTGGTATGCACAGTAGTTTGGATCCGTAATCATCTTAGCACCTTCTTGATCTTTGATAGGCGGCAGTTCAATTTTATCATTGGCGAGGAGGTATTTCAAGATGGCTGGAGCTTCATCATCTTCGAAAGAATATTCTTTTTGGAACCTCGGATCGGGAGTCGCATTCCCAGCGATTGCAGATGTCGTCGGTTGGCTCCTCTCCGCTTTCTTTCTTTTAAGAAAGTGTTCAGCTTGTTCACCGTGCATTTTCAAATCTTTCCAAGTGGTTGAAGGTACGACCCCCAGGGCTTCCAAGACGTCGATGGAAAGATTGTTGTGGCATGTCTGCAGGATGAACTCCTCTGTGACAGGATCTCTGCAATTCATTGCCTTGTTACGGAAGCGTTTGATAAAATTATCGACCGACTCTCCGTCATTTTGCTTTTCATCCAAAAGGGTTCTGATTGACACTTCGGTATCATCATCGAAGAAATTACTGAGGAACAAACTTTCCATGTCATCCCAGCAATTGATGCTCTCTGGTTTGAGACGTCGATACCAATCGAAGGCGGGTCCACGAAGGGTGCCAACGAATGACCGGACCATTAAAGCCTCGTTTCCAGATATCATGCCCAAATGAGACTTGAAATAAATCAAGTGCTGAGTAGGCGAGCTCTTTCCTTCAAATGGTGTGAAGTTAATTAGATTGAATTTTGTCGGGTATGGAATTGAATCCCATTCTCTTGGATAGGGACATGGAATACCCGTCTTCTTCACCTCTTGAGCCGTCATCAAAGTATTGATTTTGTTTTCAAGCTCTTTCATTCTCTCATCATCATCTTCATTCGAAGGACATCGAGGAGAATGAGTTTGATTACCCCCTGTAAGAGGCGCCATCGAACCACCTCCAATGTCATTGTTGGGAGAATCCGTTAAACCACCCCCAGCGTTATTGCTATTGGGAGGTGTATCAGTCAAGATGACTTCATCAACTTCTGGATCACTGTCGTCTATGACATTTTGAGCATGACGGCTGGATTCAGCTCGTTGGTTGGACTCAAGAGGTTGAGGTCGTTGAGCTAACAATTCTTTCATTTGTTGGATAGCCGACTCCATCTCTGTCTTCATTTCAGCTCTAATTTCTTCACGTTGTTTGGCTAGAGCTTCCTGAAGTATTTGAGCAAACTGATCAGCAGTGATTGTGAACACTTCTCTGATTTGTCCTGTGCTAGATATTGTATCATCCGAAGCAATTGCAGAACAAGTGTCTGAGAGCTCATCCTCCGAGGACATTCCTTCATGTATTCCCTTGTAGTCCCTACGTATGCTGACTCTTGACTGGAGTCGAGACATCCGTTGAGCAATACTTGAGTTGACTTTTCTTCTCGGTGAAAAGTCGGGATTTGATTCACTTGAATGCCGCTTAGATTTTCCTTTATCAGCCATGTTGATGGTGACTTCAGGGAATTCGTCATTTTGGACAGCTGATCTTCTCTTATGGAAATGTCTCGGTTTGGACTTCAACATTTTGGTGAAAAGTTTCGGGAACGCTCAGGTTCTTTGTGGGATGATTCCTCGTTTGAAACAGCCACATTCTGATAGTGCTGCTCTAATAAGACGTGCACAGGAACAACGAGAGCTTATTTCTCGAATAATTCTCTTTCGAGTTTTGTTCATACCCCCAGCTTGATAGTATGATTCATCGGTATGATTGCCGGAAAATCCTATCGTCTGTTGGTATGATCCCCCAGGTATAACGATGTCTTTTGACGAACACGTTTTCTTCTTGGGGTGTAAAGCCTTGTTGGCATCCTCAGGACAATTTATTGTTGCATTCGATTGATCCAAGGTCATGTCAGGAGTCACACGTTTAGAACCACCCCCTTGCTGGTGTGGAGTCTTAACGGGCTCCTGAGTTTTATTACAAGTCTCCAAGCGGGTGGAAATTAAAATTTTCCCAACTTGGAATTGCTTTGACTTGATAGTAGGATACTTACGACCCCCAGTATAATAATCTATTTGGGGTTCATTCACCGGACTCAAACGTTCTTTAACTGGAATTCTACCTCGATCATCAGGTAAAAGACCAAGGCGATCCACCATTGACAAGTCAAGACTGACCCATGGATTCACTGGTAACATATCAGAAGTGATTGCAGTAGATGAACCAGGAACGGATGTCAACGGAGTCGAAGGAATACTCTTGTGAAACTTCTTTTGGACGCGGCAATGATTGGTGTCGCGGTTGAACATTGTGCCGCGGCAACGGGGACTGTCGCGGTTGAAGGAGCCGCCGCGACAGTATAAGCTATCGTGGTTGAAGGAAGCACCACGACAGTGAAGACTGCCACGATCAAAGGTTGTGTTCTGCAGATCCAATGTTCGTACGAGTTTGGATTTGGGGATCCATACTTTGCTAGTTTTTGGTGATTTTTTAGACACCATTCCCTCCTTCTCTTCTTGTCTTTGTTGCAAAAGAGCACGGGCATGAGCGGCATTTGCACGGCGCTTTCGTATACGTTCTTTGAGAGTTGAACGAACCCTTTTGACAAGAGTCCATTCATCCGTCGTTAGTTTAACAAAGACATGAGTAATTGTTTGTTGAGACAACTGAACCACTCGATGCCTCCTCGACTCTAGGTCCGCGTGATAACGAACCCCGTCGGTTTGTTCCAAGGCCTTAGCCATTTGGCAAGCGCGGCATTGACGCTGTCTCTGACGAGCTCTTTTTGTCAGTGCCGGCAAATTTCGATTGAATGATTCCTCAATTGAGGAGAAATCACCGTGAGCAGAGCTTCCGGCTTTGAGGGTCGCCAGGATAATGTTGCGAGGGGAGGCCTCGACAAAAATTAGGTGAGAGTCTTCACATTTAACCTTCTTTGGTGTGTGAGCCTTCTTCAATGATGAGATCCTCTTGTAGTTACGAGACAATGAAGATCTTGAAGAGGACGATGAGAGATATTCCTCAAACTTGGTTTGGTCAAACTCGTACTCGATCGTGGATTCAACTGGAATCTTGATCGGCTGCGACACGACGGTCTCGGCAGCGAGACCGTTGGCTCCCACTGTGGTCGCCAGTTTGTTTTCGTCAAAAGTTGGTTTTGCTGTTGAATTCATTATATCTTCGGTCGATTACAATAAATTCAAAAGAAATAGTCTTTTTATAAGACCTCTTTTACACAACAAAAGAAAAATTACAACTTTTTAGAAACAAACGCAGGATCGTTGTTTGGATCGCTGCTTGCGTGGGATCTTTGCCTGTGCCGGGGGTGCGTTAGCCCGTGGACCACCGATTCACAGATTCTAATTGAATCGTGAAGGTTTTGTGGATTCTTCCTTCGTTTATCGAAGTAAGAATTTAAAGCGAATATCTTATCGATGTAAGATGTTCACTCTTCTAAAGATCAAGTCAGAGCTAGATCTCTAGGAATCGCCCAAAGCTTCTTGAGGATGTTTGTGAGGAATGAAGACTCTCTCTCTTGCTCAAATCTGCTCTCTTGGGATCCCCCTTTGATGTTCTCTGTTGGCATCCCCCCTTTATTTCGTGTCTAGAGGGGTATTTATAGCCTCTTTGGACGATAACTGAAGAAAATAACCGATCAGCAACTCTTCCTTTGGGCGCGGCAGCTAGAGGTGTCGCGGTTGAAGAAGTTCCCTTTTTAGGCGCGACAGTTGTCTCTGTCGCGGCTGTTGGCGCGGCAGTCGTCTCTGTCGCGGCTGTTGGCGCGGCAGTATAGGCTGCCGCGGCGAAAGAGGCGGTTACCAGCACGTTTTCATCGTGTTTGAAACCGTCCTCCCACGATCTTTAACCACTTTTTACGTGGTTTTAACTGTTTGTCCACGTCAGCACACGTTCTATTTCTGATATGTCGCCTCGTGGACTTCAAAAACTATCACATAACTGCCTCGTAACCGCCACAGAACCCCTCTATAATAGCCGCGGCACTGTTGGCTGTCGCGCTTTAGCCGCGGCACTATGTCCTGCCGCGCCTTTGCCACGGCAGCATGTCTTGCAGCGCCTTGGCCGCGGCAGTATGTCCTGCCGCGCCAACATGTGTTGTTTGATGACATGTAAATTGTCTTTCCATGTCATTTTGAGTGGTATTTGGATATCTTTGAGTATTTTTTGACGCCTACACTAGTGATCACATAGTCAGTTATATCCGTGGTTGGATGATGTTATTAAGTATTGATGAGAGGCTACTTTTTTTTCCGACTTTATGTCTATCTTTTGAGTGGATTGGTGAATCTGCACAAGTAGAAACTCGTGAGAGGACGAGTTTGGCTCCCCCGTGGTTCATCTGACGATCAAGTTAGCTGATGAACTTGAGTGGAGAAAGGTAAAGAACTGTGTGAGCTCTTGTATGAGAAAGGTAAAGAACTGTGTGAGCTCTTGTATGTACAGTATCACTGCTTAAAGATCAGGTTTGTGAACCCCCATTAAGATAGAATAGTATCTCTATTTATACCTAGGGTATAAGGGTAAATTTGTCACTTCGGCCAAGCACAAGAGGGCGGTGGCGAAGTGTGGGCTGACAGATGAGGCAGCACCTATTTTACAGGTGTCAGATGGTGACTGGATGAGCGATCAGCTCGACATTAACTAGAAAGTGATTGGAGGCATGACGGTGCATGCATGGTCCGATGAGTCATGAAGGCTATCAGGGCTTGAGGCATGATGCGCCTGCCATGCATTAAATGTGATGCAGACATGTTTCCAGTGGAAGAGCCTCGAGGCATAAGTTATCCGTTAACTTCGCCGAGAAGTAACGTCTTTTGAGTCGTCTTCACGAGGCGTCCGGTATCTAGTCGAGTGGGCTCGTGGCGAGTCGTCTTCAACAGAAGGGGCGATAAGTACTACCTTTCGAGTCGATAGGAGGGAATGTGGACTCGACAAGTTGGCTGAGTTGTCATCCCTACTAGTCTCTGGCCACCAACTTGATTGGGGCATAGAATACAATACACATGTCCTTTGCTTGGCCATGGCTTGCTTTTTGGCGAATGGGAACACCATAACAGATTGTTTTGTTGTAACTTTTTCCACACAGGAAGACTTTCTATGAGCAAAAAAAGCTCAAATCCTCTTTAAGCTTTTTATTTATGTTTTAATCATCCATTTTCAACTTTTATTTTTTAGCCAGAAATACCAAAGACGTTGCAAGTACTTGTCACTTAAGCACCCATCAATAATTTAGATAGTAAGTTATGCTGATTTATTATCATTTAGCATCCATGAATTTCCACATTCACAAGGGGAAATTGTGGATAATACCCCTTTTCTTGGAGGCCGGTGTTTATGTCAGAAAAATGATATGTGGTTTAAGGGGGTTAAACTTGATTTTGGGGTTCCTTAATCGTCTTTGATGGTTGATTCTCCCGCTAGGGAGCTTGACCTGTAATTTCCTATGCATATAATATAGATTAGAGGCCTCGGAGGTCATTTTCTCCAGCATGCTCTCCGACACTCAAGTCAGTGACTATTCTATTAATCGGAAGTGAAAAATAGAATGTAGTCTTGTTGATTTTTTGTGTGTAGAATTGCCTATCTTAGTGTAGTTGATGTTGCCACTACATATAAAGGGTTTATGAGGGAACGTTGGTAGTTTTGGTCGAGTTTGTGCAGTGATGATTTAGACCATGCTTTACACGTGTCGATAGCCGATTGGACGAGTTGTCATTGTAACAGTGATGAGACTATTGGAGTAATGACGTGTTCGAGGAGCTTTGAATGCTCCAGCTCGAGTGATCATAATGGCTCTGACATTGCATTAATGTTGGTGGCGACTGGGCGGCGAAATTTAGGCATTGACTATTCATGCATTAAATACGATGAGACTTTTGATGACGCTTGGCAAACTTTTCCACCAATCAAGACACGCTATATTGGGTCCAAGTGGAGAGCGCATTTCGTCTTAGAGTTTGACATCCAACAGATCCCGTGTTGGAAGCGCTTTTCGTCTTAGATTCAGATCATGAGATAGGTCAGTTGGTTCATCACCCGGGTCAACTTGCAGACGCTATGGGAGTCACCCGGTTAGTTGCCACACGTGGGTGTTTTTCAAGATTCCATTAGACTTGGTGATTTCTAGGATATAACATCTGGGAAGGCCAATAAATTAGAACAGTAAAGTGCTACAACATATTCTGATGAGAAATTTACGTGTGGCTTACCCATACAATAAATAGAATTTCTAAGATAAACGAGAACAAAAAATTTTAAGTTGTTAAATATAACCTTATTTTTCAAATTCGTTAGACTCAAATTTGCTCCATCTATAGTTTGAAGTCTCCCAAATTCATAGTTTAAGATCATACTAATCCTTTTTGCAAATGTAAAATTTGCATCCGGGTTGGAACATAGTCAGGTTAAATCTGAATAATATCTGCATAAATTTGGGATCCACTTGGAGCATGTCTAACAATATACTATAAGTAACTAATTTTTACTTATAAATATATTTTTACTTACAAGTTAGTAAGATCATCTTTGGTGAGGGTTCACTTATCTACTTATTTTTAACTTATAAGTAGCGGAAAAAAACCTGGGAGATCCCAACTTATTTTTTGGCTGCTTATAAGTATTTTACTTATTTACGTCAAAAGACCATAATATCCTTCATACATTTTTACTAATATTAGTTATTAATAAGGCTTTTTACATCAAGATCACATTTTTTTTAACCCCAATTGATACTTACCACGTTTACTTTTTTTTTTTATATATAAACTACATTTACTTGCTAACATATTTGCAAGTCATGCTTAATCCAGTTTCCAACCAAAAATATGCGAAATAACCATTTTACCCTCACTCTCTCAACTCCCCTCCCCTTTTTCTCGCCCTCATTCTTCCTCCTCAACCTCCCACTCTCCCATTCCTTCCCAACTGGAAATTAGGATTAGTGTTAGGGTTTGGCGGAGGTGGCGACCATGAGTTAGGGTTAGAGTTTTGAGGGAGGTGGCGGCCATGAGTTAGGATTATGTTTAGGGTTTGTAGAAGAGGAGGATGGAGGAGGTTAGAGTTAGGGTTAGGGTTAGGAGTTGGAAGGAAGAAGATGGTGGTAAAATGTGAACATTTAATTTTTCGTGGATGAACAGTAAAAAAAAGTGCGACATTACAAACATATTAGCAAATAAATGTGGTTTACATAATTTTTTTAAAGATGATAAGTATCAATTTGGATAAAAAGTTAATGTGGTTTTGATGTAAAAATCCTACTAGGATCCATAAATAATGTGATATTTAAAATATATTTTAAATAAATGTTTTCTTAGTATAAAATGATAATTATAATTATTATGAGGTAACAAAAAAAAATAAGTGGCAGCCAAACATGCTCTTGCAGCGTTAATTGAAATTACGCGAGGCAACTGACGCCCTGCCTCTACGTGGCGGCTCCTCGCTCTCTGCACTGCCTCTCTCTCTCTCGTCTCTCGACACTCTTTTTGCCTTTCACTCAAGAAACGGATCTCTCTCTCTAAACGGAGTAGCAGCGAATGAGATCGAATCGTGCAGAAGAAGAAAGATTCTCTCATGTCGAATGCATCATTGCTGAAGTTCCTCAACCGCTCTCGTCGAAATCTCACCTCTCAATGTAATTCTCCTTCCTCCCAATCTTACTCACCTTCTTCTGAAATTGGATTCTGTGGCGATTTCTTGATCAATTTCTCTTTTTTGCTTGATTTTTTAGGTTTAGGTTCCGGCAATGGCGGCGGTTATTCAGTGTGGGGCGTTGAGATTAGAGGAGTGAACAGAATTCACAAACCCTATTTTCGACGGTTAGTCGGTCACTTTCCTTGGTTTTTCTTGTCCGCGACATGTTCGATGAAATGCTCGACCTAAACTTAACGCTGAAAGCTGATGAAGGGATCACCTTAGACATTTAAATAAGACTTGCGCAGAATCAAGAAACGCTACATTTTTTTTAATCGTCTGCCAAGTGTTTGATGAAATCCTCGACCTAAGCTTAAGGCTGAAAATTGATTAGGATATTGCTTTGTTTTGATTGTTTGCTGAAGGAAGGCTGTAGGGAAATAACAGTGCATATTTCAATTTATTCTCTACGGCATTGCTGATCAGTTGAGTAGAATGAAATAGTGAATACTTATCTTCAAAATGAAACGACTAGGATAATTTTTTTCATCTTGTTTATTTGGTAACGCTTGAAAGAAGAAATCAGGAGAAAAAAAATTCTGGTGATTGAGGCTACAATTTCATTTATTTCCCGCTTTAACATGTTTCAGGTTCATGTTTTAGCTATTACCTATTAAGTAATTAGGTGCATGCCATCTAATATGAGCAAAGTAAAAGCAAAAGATATCACAAAAAGTTCTTGGCTATACCATCACTTTAACCTTGTGAACTGTTAGTTTCGGTAAAAGATAACAATTTAAATTTTGTTGCAGAGATAGCAAAGTGGACCGAGAAGTAGTGTTTGTTTCTCTTGCATCTTTATGTTCCACCATTGCTTTGCATTTAACTCAAACCTTAAATTTGGTCGATTATGTAGATTTTCTACCGGATATACTAGTGTCCATGGTGAAAGGCCTTCTTCGGAGTATGCAAAACGCAGGAAGGAATCCCTAGAGACCGAGTTCGGACAAATACTGGGAACATATAGGTCAAAGACCTTATTTGCTTACCACCGCTTTGGTCCCTTCTTGGCTTTGTACAGAGCGGCAATTATTTCATATGAAGTTGCTAAATTGACCATATGGCATTTCTTTGTCCAAGACATTCATACACGAGCAATCAAGGTATTGACATTCTCAAGTTCTGTTATGATTAGAGTGTGTTTTTCTTTCACTAGCATCCCTACTTTTGTGCTGGGTCGTGGATGTAGATTATGCCCTTACAATGTGAGATGACTTGAAACATCCATTTGTTGAGCATATACTGGGTTTCCCTTCTTCCTTTTTTTTCTCTGAAGTGGAGACACATCAGTTATTACCGCAATGATTGATTTCAATTGTTTTGGAGTTCTCATGAAAAAATATTAATGTGTGGTCGATCAAACTTGATTGTGTGGTACCCTCACAGGGCAAGGTGAACTTGAACGTTGATAATAAGAGATGAAACATCTGCTGGCAGAGGGAATTGAAGTTCACTTGAAGTGATGGCTGTGTTAAAAGAGTCAACACCTCCTCTAGAGATTTCTTCTTCTACTAGATTCTCCAAGTCTCTCCCTCCTTAGAGATTTCTTCTAGAAGACTCTTGACTCTTGAAATCTCTTCCTCTCTCATGGTTGCTCTCCCTCCCTTCTTGTCATTTATCTTTCTATCTAGAATATTCTCTTCATGTTATCCTTGACATGTTTCTAGAAGTTTCATTAGCCAACCTCCTGCTGGTGTAGATAGGGGTTATGTCTGTCCAATTTTATCCATCTCAAAAACACACAAGTCCTCAAGTGCCTTGTGAGTGTGAGTGTGTAGATGTCATCCGGCGAATATTTTTTTAAAGAAAAATTAAGAGTGGTGCTAGTATCCATCACAGGAGAAATTATATTTGGGTAGGCTAATCTCCCCTTGACAAAGCCGTTTCACCAATCTCAAAGCAAGCAGGGCAATCGCTAAACATTTCTTTTCTGACATATATACTAATATCACTTTGATTATCAAAAAGGCGCGTTGCATGTTTCCAGGAATTTATTTCTTCTTGTTACTTACCCTTATTAAAAGAAATTCCTGAGTAATAGAAAACAAAAATATTAACGTTAAAAATGGCCAAAATCATGCGTTATAGCTCATAAAATCTGAAGTTTGCCCTCTGGGAAATTATTTGCCTATAGACCGAAACCACGAAATTGTAGAGAAGAAAAGTATTTTCTCGATCAATGTTCATTATATTTGTAACATATTACGAAATTTAAGGAGAAGTAGAAAGAGATGGGATCTCGGGTCTTCGGGCTATGTTATGGTGCCCTCCTTCCTTTTCTAAAACAAAAGTGTAGAGAACCTTGTTGTCTCATGTACGCTCTAAAACTTTCTTTCTTTTGAATTTCTGTCATTATTTCTCTGTGTCATTTTATGTGTCTGTCTCTCTCTATTCCTTGAATGAGAAATGATCAGGCTATTCATAGGGTAGGTGAGGGGTAAGTTGTTGGTTGGTGTTGCAATTTGATTGGCAGGGAAGTTATGGTAACTTCCTTGTCAAAACTGTTACCTTAATCTCTTATTACAAATGAATTATTGTACTTCTAGTTTTCATATATCACATGCGCTTATCACAGGTGAGGGTATATGTCCCCTCTTATTTGAGTTGTATTGAAGGTATGTCTGTCTCCACTGAAATGGTAGTTGAGTTGTCATACTAACATATTATTAAAGAGCATTAAACTCTTGAACTACACTTATTTGACTGATGCATGAATTATTTTTGGTGTCTACAGAGTAAGAGTGTCGTTGTGAGCTAGAATGCTCTCCTTTGTGAGTGCTAGAGTGAAATTTATATTGCGTGAGTGCTAGTAATACTTGTACCTTGTACAAGTCTTGTTCACATATCAATAAAAGTTATATTTTTGGGCTTTCACCACCTCTGATATCGAACATGCAGTTGGGTCCCTATACCACTTGCAACATATGATCTCTCTAAATCTCCCTTTATTATCATCAAATTTTAATGTGAATCACTATGCGTTGTATTAACTCCATTTCCCTCTTGATTCAGAATCAATTTCTATTCAATAACCGCCCAAATCAGACGATTTAACTGCTTATATAATGCACTCCATGTACACTTTCATATTTTCAGTGGGAACTTTCAATTTCAACATAACTTTGTTGTAAAGTTCACTCCATATACTTTTTATTTTTTTATATTTTCAGTGGGAACTTTCAATTTCAACATAACTTTGTTATATAAAGTTTAGTTTTTCTAGGTCATTGAAATCTCAGTGGACACATTTAACTTGCTACGCCTAGACTAGCCCAAGAACACACAAAAGTGCACACCACAAAGAACAAAATCACTATGATTTCTTGACCTACATTATATTATATATGACTTTGGTCCTAGATAACTACTTTTTCTATAACCAAATCTCAGAGTTAAGCCAACGACTGCTGGTCTTGGATCAATTAAATTGTTTTTATGCTAAATGGAATGCTAACAGTTGAGCTTATTTTGTTATGAATATATAAGCAAATTCTTAATGCATGTGATGACCCTTCATTCAGTGGAGAATCCTTGTTAACTGCTTGGTTATTCTAGTTTTAAGTTCCATCTAAATGTTCAACATTATGTTTCTAAGAATATAGACTGATCAATTTTACATTTGTTTTTTGACCTTTCAGTTTCGGGAGACTTTAATTCGCTTAGGGCCCTTCTATATCAAGGTAAGAAAAGTGCAAGTAATATTCATATTATGTAAATTAGTCTAAATGATTGTTTATGAATTCAGTATTGAGGGAAGTATTTTGTTTCGTAGGTTTCCTTCAACAGAATTGAGTAGAAGAGTGAGATTCATGTAGCTGACCCTAAAATTTTTGGATAAAGGCTCTTGTGTTGTTGTTATGGTAGTTTTTTGTGCAAATTACCCCAAACTTCAGGGGCGTGTTATGAACTTTACCCTGAGTTTAATAATACGTGTATCTATGTTAATTGAGTTATATACCAGTAAAAATATATACTGAATGATTATGATCTAGATATTCCAAAAATCATGCAGATGAATAATTGCTTGAATTTGAACGTTTCTAGCCTAATCTCTCTTGATCTAAAAATGAAGTCCATAAGGGTCTTAAAGGGCAATGATTTTGATTCCTTTTGTACAATAGTAAGTCCACCTTTCTAATCCTCTCAGGTTTTATAATGTGTAGATCATAATGAATGTTTCAAATCCTCAAGTGTGAATCATCAAGTGTTTCCTAGGTGTCTATAAAAAGTCTTATGTCACACCCATGTGTAATATAATGTTTCCTATGTATATATTTATATTTATGCATGTAAAGAAAGGTGTTTTGTGAATCCAACATTTGTTTGTCAGTTTTTCCTTTTCTTAACAATACAACAAACATTGCAACTTAGTTTATAACACCAACCAGCCTAAATAGTTATATGGCATTGGTGGTTGTGCATTTTGAATGGTTGTTGCATGCTTTTTCTCATTTGTTGTTTCTATCTCTGAGCCCAGACTCAGCAGTTGTACCAAGATAACTAACTCAATTAACGATCAATTAATTTTTCATACTAAAATACATACTTTTTATCCTTTACAGCTTGGGCAGGCACTGAGTACGAGACCTGATATATTACCCAAAGTATACTGTCAGGAGCTCTCCAGGTTGCAGGTAATTAATGCGCCAGCTGAATATAGATATTAAGGCAGCAGAGACAAGTATTTACTTGTGTTGTATGAAAAATGGGTGTCATTCAGGGTTTCTTCTCCATGCTGCTACCAATAAAACTCCCTTGCACTACCATAGAAATTGAACAATATTGATTTAGTGCATTGGGCACTAGGATCATGCTGGGTTAAATGCTTAAATGTTAAATTTGTGTTCAAAATGCATTGCAGTCCAAGTGATGAAAATAGAAAGAATGTCTGTGGTCACATTGTTAGTAGCATTAAATTATGTGACAGTCAGATCTGCTATTTATGTTTTAATGGAGATAATAGTTCATTTTATGCCTATCTTCTTCTTGCTTGTAAATGTTAAATTTTTTTTTTAGGATCAAATACCACCATTTTCAACTCGTGTTGCTATGAAGTCCATTGAGTCTCAATTGGGTGCTCCAATTGCTAAACTATTTTCTGATATTAGTCCCAAACCCATTGCAGCAGCATCCTTGGGCCAAGTATATAAAGGTGAGAAATCTACTGTTATTGGAATACCATGTTTTAATTTCATTGCTTCGAAGGGAAGTTTTAATCCTGTGTTCTTGCGCTTTATTCTAGGCATTTAAGGATTGTATTCAAATTTTCTGCTTTAAAATCTTTCTTTTGATATTTCAAGTCATGCAGCTCATCTACATTCGGGCGAGCTCGTCGCTGTTAAAGTACAGAGGCCTGGAATGCCACTGTTGCTGACTCTTGATGCTTTGCTATTTCATATGATTGGAGGCCAATTGAAGCGATTTGCCAAGGCTCGAAAAGATCTATTTGTTGCTGTGAATGAGATGGTGAGATGAGTGTCTCTATCTTTTATCAAACTTGTCTTCAGTTTTGCCAGTCAATAATACTTTCTTCTAGTTGATTGTTTCTTGTGCAACTAAGAACTAACGGCGGCATATAATATGTAGTGCTCTGTGTCTGACTGGTGTTTCTCACCTCCAATTGTTATTTACAATCATATGGATTGTTTTCTATTCAAATCAATGTTATAGTAGGCGCTAGGCACCGACCAGGTCTGGCGCTAGGCACTGACCGGGTCTGGCGCCTAGCACCTAGGCAGGCCCAGGTGGATTTTTTTGGGGATCTTTTTTTAATAATATTTAACCGAAGGTGGAGGAGATTTGCTGAAGGTTAGGAGGTGTTTGGGGATGGTGGAGGATGCATTGGAGGTAGGAGGACGTGGAGGCGACAACTGAGGAAATCATACCACAACCTAAGCTTTGCAGTCCACATAATGGCCCATGCTTTCGTAGGCACTCCCAAGACCATGCGGGTGGCCTAATTTCTGCCTAGGCTTAGGCGGGAGTCTAGACCACTTTTTAAAACTGTGATTCAGATGAACTTGGATGTTATACTATTATAGTTATTATTTAGATCTTGAATGTATAATCATGGTGATAAGACCTCCATAGTTCATGGAAACATCCAGTGCGTCTAACTAGGATGCAGTATCCTAGCCTAGAATTAGGACTGCTTGAATTGCCAGCAGATAAGTCAAAATATCGAGACAAAGAGCAACAAAGGAGGAGAAAGATACAAAAACAGTACAGGGTAATTGGCAGGGGCTTAAAATTTTTCATGTTTGGAGTAGGTGAACTGGGTATAAGAAAGGAAAGTTGATGCTTGTAAATGGAGCAGCAACTATTTACTGTCAGCATTGCTTTATAGCCCATTTGCACCGTAAAACTCGATTGCTGCAGTTCACGTCGATCCTCAAACTTGCCCCATAGCTGCTTTATCATGCAAAGTGACTGGAAAGATTCTACGAGAACAGGTTTGGTCATAGAATTGAATACTTGGTCACACTGGAGTCCAACCATAAAGTATATACTGGGCGAAAGGAAGCGGTGCATCTTCCAGTGAAACTTATGTACGAAATTAATGAGATGAGATATTTATTCACTTTGAACTCTGATGCATTAATATGTATGTATGTATGTATGCATGCATGCATGCATGTAATTAATTAATTAATTAATACAACTATCTGCTGCATATCGCATTTCTGTGTTATATTGAAAATTACTTACTTCTGTTCATGCTTATAATTTTTGAAATGAATAGCTCAGGCACATGTTTGAGGAAATCGATTATATTCTCGAGGCACAAAATGCTGAAAGATTTGGTTCACTCTATTCTTCCGCAAGTAAGTGTTTTTAAACTATGTCTCCATTGAATGTACCATGATATATATTTATGGCTCTTTTTGTATTCTTTGGACCTACTAGCTTATTAGACCAGACAAATTCCAAGTCATCTTCAATTTCCTGTACTACTTTCTTCCTCATTTTATGGCTTTAATGTTGAATACTTTACTGGTTTCTTTTTTCTAGAAAAGTTGACTAAAAAAGAAAAATTGACAGAACTAGCTCTATCAAGCTTATAGAATTGTGTTGGCTAGACATATTCCATTTTTTGGTATCACTCTCATGCTATCCTTATTTGGTTGTTGTCTTTCATGATTCCTTCATGGTTGTATTTTCAGTTATGTTTCATGTAATTGTTGACTATTCATACGCAAAACCTATTTGGTAGTTCATTAGCTAGCAGTTAACAGAAATTTTTGTTGAGATGATCAATGTTGCTTAATAGGTTCTAATAACGACATCCACAGAAGAGTCTCGATTATCAAGGTTCCAAAGATATATTGGAATTTCACACAACAAGCTGTTCTCACAATGGAGTGGATCGATGGGATAAAACTCACGGATGCAGAAGGAATTAGTGAAGCTTCTTTAAATCGGAAGGAATTAATTGATGAGGTATGTGTTTGATTCGTGCAAGCCTACTTATGCTAAATTTCATCCTTGGTGTGCAATGGCCTGTGCCTCCTGGTGCATATTTCTATGCTTGTTAGCAGTAAAAGTCTTCTTCTTCTTCAAATATCATGAGTTATCTTGTCCAAAGTAAATACGTGGTGGCCAGGTATTTTATAATGAATTTCTGGAAATCAAACAATTTAGTGGAAAGAACATCACAGCTATCATAAAACAATCTAGCATCTTTCCAAAATGCTCAGGTCTCGGCTATAGCTAAAACTTCCCAACTCTTCAAAGAATGTATATAAAACTTCCCACGGCTATACAATATATTAATATGCAGTTCAATCTAGTCGGGAAGAGTGCCACATCAGCATCACTAGCTGCCCAAACCATTTCCCAATGTATATAGGCATCTATACACATTCAACTTTTCATATGAAAAACTGATATGACCTATCTATAAATTCCTCACTTTTATGGACTGTTAATGTTACTAGTAAAGTGAGGATTGAATTTGATCATCTTGAATAAATATGGACTACAAGACAATTCAAACTTGTGTTCACTCCATGGAACATTGCTGAATCTTTTCTATTTCAGGGTCTGTATTGCTCACTTAGGCAACTCCTTGAGGAAGGGTTCTTTCATGCTGATCCACATCCTGGAAATCTTGTTGCTTGTGGTGATGGTTGTCTTGCATACTTTGACTTTGGTATGATGGGAGATATTCCCCGCCATTTCCGTGTTGGACTTATCCAAGTGGTGAGCTCCCTTGCATCATAATCTGTTAGAATACTAATTTGACATTTTTTCTCTCTCGTTTCATACTGCTGTATGTTGTTCTGTTAGTGTTTCTAATATTGTTCTAACTAATACGTGCTTCATTGCTTGTTTTTTTCATGTTTGTTCACTTTATACACGTTAGTAGGTGTAAATTAAGCAAATATTGGAGGATATTGGTGCAACTGTATCGATATTTGTTTCCTTCTTGCACCTATGGACATGAACACAGATGTTACCAGGAGAGAGAACTCAATATCCATCTTTGATGAAAAGGAACTTGGACTCAGATGAGATCTATTATAGTACTGTGATTGTTCTATAGTAGCATTTTTGGGTGTGGAAATACTAGCTGATTGAACTGCTGATAAATATGTCAGTTAATCATATTTCTATAGAAACTGAAAGGAACTCTATATCTACTCTTCGTTGTTTAAGTTAGTTCTGCTTTCTAGTTCATTACTTATTTTTGTACACAGTAACTATTAATCTAGATGTGGTTCAGTTTGGGTAATTCTGTATAGTTAAAGTTATCATTGCAAATATTTGTCTAGATTGTTCCGAGTTGGGAGAAGTTGCGAGCTTGCTTCTTGGTTCCATGAGGCTGAATGATCAAAAAATTAATTCACCTATGTGATTACATATCACAAGAAACTGCAGCACAGTATTCCATGCCCTTTGTCTATAAATCCACCAATAATTCAAGATTGGTGATTTTCTGTGTACCTTTCTTAATTTTCTTGCCGATGTCCTTGTTTTCCGGGTCAAGCCTTGGACCATAATGATGGTGTACACGTCCTATTGTATTGCAGAAGCCTGTTGTAATCCAATAGTGCTAATTTATATTGCATGTTTTTATACTGTAGTAATTTAGCTTATACCTACTTATTCCAGCTTGTTCACTATGTCAACCGTGACTCGTCGGGTTTAGCAAATGACTTTCTCTCTTTGGGATTTATTCCTGATGGGACAGATGTTCAGTTAGTTGCAGATGCATTGCGTGCTTCCTTTGGCAGTGATACAAGGCAATCAAATGATTTCCAGGTTCTTTTCTATACTTTTCACTTGTCATATGGGATATATCTAGGAACTTACAAACGGAAAAAGCTTTATACGTAATGCGATATCTATAATAGATTTTTTCTAGAGAAAGTTTCTAGTACTTTTCTAACCATCGTGGATGCTAAATTAATTGCAGTGGTGTTGAGATAAGACTTTCTTTAATATGAAGATGATGTTGAAGCACATTTAGGAAATAAAAAATGGGATATATCCAGAAACTTACAAACGCAAAAAGCTTTATACATAATGCAATATTGATAATAGATTTTTAGGAAATAAAAAAACCATGTGAAATAATTCTAACCCATGTGAAAAACAAGTTTCACAATTTTTTATTTTTCTTTGTATTTTTGAGGTCACCTGCAGGTTTGCAGCTAAATTAAAATAACAAATTAATATTATGGATGTCTTGTATGATTTCTACTCTTTATTTTATATTTTTAGGTAATAAATGATCAAAATATTTTACCTTTTCCAGAATTTCGTTGCAGGGAATAATGAACCAGTTATATGATGTTATGTATGATTTTAATTTCTCCCTGCCTCCGGACTACGCTTTGGTAATAAGAGCACTGGGGTCTTTAGAAGGGACTGCAAAAGCACTGGATCCGGATTTCAAAGTAATTGAAAGTGCATATCCATTTGTCATTGGGAGGTTGCTTGCAGATCCGAACCCTGATATGAGGAAAATATTGAGGGAGCTTCTTATACATAATGATGGCTCAATTCGGTGGAATCGACTTGAACGTCTGGTATGTGTTGATTGCCTTGACTGTTTCCATCCAAACATAGTTTCATGTAATACTCTTTCATACCACAAGAGTAAAAATTCACACATGATACTTTTCGCAGCCTTTAGGATAATAGTTCTTGATTATTTAGATCTTTTTAACTTGTCCAGCTTATGCATATTTGGTATATATGCATAATAATTTAAAGGGTTAAAGGCCAATTTGGTCCCTGTACTGGAGCTTCATTTTCAAATTGGTCGTACTTTCTTTTTTCTTCCTAAGTCCTTTTCTTTAACATCTATTAAAATTTAGGTGTCAAGTTTTCGTTTATGACCACATTACCCTCAATGACATATTAACCTTGATGATACGACAATATAAGTAGTTGTATTTTGAAAACCCTTTTTTAAAAAATTATTTTACATTTTTAAAAACAAATTATTGAATAAAACTTGTGGCCAGGCCCAAGCGATTGTAGAGGATGGTAGGGTAGCGTGAGGGAGGCCTATGAGTACATAATTGCAAATGCAGGTCTAACAAATTCCACCATTTTTATAAGTGAGCCTGATGACAATTTTATAACTCCAACATCATCTTTTCAAACACTGAAACATATATAGGAATTAACATAATCATCACCTAACGGAATAGCTAATTTTAATATTCCTCTAGTGGAAATGTATTTACTAGATCTTCATTTGTTTCCTTAAATCAGCATCCTTAAACCTTTATCAAGCTTGTGGATATTAAGACTACTCAATTGATTAGGCTCAACTTGAAGTTGTAGGATCTGTGTTGCTTACATTGTCCATCTAGAAAATTTTTGGTTTTAGGATCTTTTAATTGAATTAAGTGAGACTACGTAAATGAATTTATAGATTGTGAATTTTGGATATACTTCAAGCCTTCTCACCTCTCAATTCTGGAAGTTATCAATGCAAGTAAGCAAACTATATTACTGAAGAGTACATTCACTTGCATTAATAACTTGCATAATTTATAAGAGAGAAGCTTGAAGCATTAGAATCTATGAAGTATTGAACCAAAAGAATATATCATTACCCACAATTCCGACTCCAGACTACATATTTATCACAAGGAAACACTGAAAGTTAAAGCACAAAATATTGATGACAAGTCCGGTGGCTTCGGTTCGATGAGTTCCCAATTTCTTAAGTCGAGCGTCTTTGATGGAGCATGTGAACTTGATAACAAGCCTCCCATTCACTATATTGTTACTATTTTTTGTTATTCCCTATGGATACATTAGGGCAGTACCATCCTTCAACATCTATTTACAGAATTTTTAGCAGAAAGGTTAAAAAAGGACTAAGTTTTCATTTAACAAGGGGTACAAGACTAAGTTGAGATGAAAGGAAAGTACGGGGACCAATTTGAGAATGAAGCTCCAGCAGGGACTAAGTTGGCGTTTAACCCTAATTTATAATACTTGTCTTTTGATTTTTATGAATTTTAACTGACTTAAATAAACTTAGATGAAGTGGATTATTAAAATGGATGTTCCGACTCAATTTCAAGTGCTCTATATCTTTCTTCTTTTTTCCTTTCTTTCCCCCATTTATGCAGTAATAGACAATTTAAATTAGGATGTTTCTCGGTTTTATGGTTTAAAAAAATTGATAAAAGTCAGTTACAAGTACTTCACAGATGATCATTGGTCTTCATTTCAAATCTTAGATCTAAGCAACATGCTATCGTCAACCGTTCATTTTTTGCATAGGTAGAAAAACTTTGAAACTTGGTGATTAACTGCTCATTGTATCTCCATTGGACTGGATCAGGCGTGGCCATATGCTTGCCTTAGTTTGCATTTTTCCTATAAATTATCTTCTCATTTCTTGCCATCAATTTCCAATTTTGCTACGTAGCTTCTTCTGCTCCATCCCCATCCTTTTCTTTTTATAATGCACATTGACAAATATTTCTGATACCAACTTACTTTCTTTTCAGATAGCAGCTATTTCTGAACAATCATCTGAGCTCGCAGATGAATTTCCTAATACATCTACAAGTAAGGCTTCTGCCAATGTCCCGAAATGGAAGTCATTTGACATGCGATCTGTGGTCGCATCAACAGAAGACCTGCTACGTTTCATTTTATCGGAGAAAGGTCGGAGGGTGCGAGTTTTTCTCGTTCAAGATATTCTCAAGGCTTTGGATGCCTTTTTGCAAGAGGAAGCTTTTACATGCATTTTTGAAGAACCAGCACAGAGATCAAACCTTGAGGTATATGTTTAAAAAAGCCACTAATTTACCTTTATCTGTCTTGGAATCAACTAAGAATCTTTTGATAACTTGATGAATAATTTCAATGTTGGTAAAGGCTTATGATTATGGTAACATTGCTGACAGGAATCTGGATATTTATATTTCCATTTCCAAAGTTGCTGACCAATACCTACCCCCCCCCCCCCCCCAGAGGGGCGAGCAAAAAAAAACACACACACACACACAACGCACGCACAAACACAAACAATTTATTGGTTATATACGACTCAGATAACTATTATTTTTCTCATGCTTTATTTTCTCAATTAATTAGGTACCCTTTGAGAAATTAGGCAACCAATTTCTGAAGGTGAATCTAATATCATGTGGGAGTAGGGAGTCTCTGAACATTTAAACAAGGGAAAGGGCATTTGAGACCTCTTAAAATTTAATGACCGTAAAATTTTGCATGTTTGCTGAGCTATACTTCCAGCTAAATTTAGATTCCTATAATGTAATGTGATTAAATTGCCAGCGGACACATTCATGAGATTGATTAAGATTTTGCAGAACCTGTTTTCTTTATTGTGTAGTTAGTAACTTCTTTTATTTACATTTTTCGTGATTTTCTTTCCCTCTCTTTTTTGGCAGAAAGATGCAGTAATTACAAGATTAGAGAAAGGGCTTCAGTCTTTAAGAAGAGCTGTAAGTTTTTCTCCAGAAATGTGGACTGCGATGTTGATACGTATCCTAGTGAAACCAGATGCTCATAGATTTCTAATTGAGCTCTTTTCGACGCTGGTTGACCATTACAGGATTAAACTCCCTGAAACATTTTGGCTTTGTATGTCCAGATTTCTTCACTGGTTGGACAAGAATAATGTACAACATGATTTATGATATATATATATATATATATATATATATATATATATATATATATATATATATATAAAGTTTAACCAGTTCACATCGTATCTTTGGTTAATGAAAATATCGTCTCAGGTATGAGTGTGGTTGGGTCTTGGTGGATATGGCACTTTTAATTTTTCTAGCTCTTGGAAAATTATGAGTCTTGAGTCCAAATGTTCTAGATCTTTCATGATTATGTTGAATTGCTTTTTGTCAATTTAAAGGCAGGCGGACCTACCATAAAACAAAATCTAACGATTCAGTATGGAAAATGGAGGATAATCTAGTAATCTACTATGCAATTCGACTGACTTTATAGTCCATCTGGATACAGATATACAACTATGACTTGGACTTGTATGAAAAGGAGAAACTTGAGAAGGTTAACCAAGACACACAAAAAAAAAATAAAAAAATAAATAAATAAAATCTCTGACCTATAATTGAGTTTTTGTAATCGTTTCCTATAAAACGAGCAAAGTTGACCCACGCGTTGCAGCGACGGCATTTGTGTGAAGAAGCCAAAAAATAATGGTTAAGCATTTTGCATAGAGAATTTTTTTTTTGCTTTATGGATAAAAATATTTTGGGAAAAATGTGTCCAGGCCCTAAAAGCAGAAACTTCATGTGACGAGGCCCCTCATCGTTTCCCCCATGTGGATCAGCCCCTTGAAGTGTGACACTTTGTACCGCAGCCCTTTTTTTATCAATTATTACATGCCAGCTAAGCTAAAATTCCCAAATTATCCTTATCCTCTCTCCTCAATCTCTCTGACCCAGCACTCATATCATCTCTCTCTGACCCAGCACTCACATCATCTCTCTCTCACCTCTCTCTAAAACTAAGAGCTTTCTCAAGCTCGTCGTCCTGACCGAGACGCACAAAGCATTAATCTATTAGCTAGAAGAGGAAAAGAAAAAAAAGAAAAAAGAAAGGTAAGGAGAAGTAGAGTAGAAGGGGAATGAAGAGAAATGCCGTAATTAAGAAAGAACGAAAATGTGTAATAATGTATCTCTATGAATGAAATTACCACGGTGCCATCGAGCGATATTCGAAACAATATAACGAGAGATAGAAAATGAGCCCAAATGAAAGGAAGATACCGTGTGATAGATAATATAAAGGGCTACACACCGGCGAAGACAGTAGTGAAAACGGAGACCGGAGGTGGCCGTAAAAAACGCGCGAAGTCGGCACGGCGCTGCTGTTTTCTGCTCGTTGCTGCCGTCGAGCGATGTTTCGGACGTTACCGAAAGAGATAGAGAATGAGTTAGAGCGTGATACAAATTGGAGGTGATAGGCAACATGTAGGGCTACTCACCAAAGAAGAAATCGACGGAAACGGAGATTGGAGGAGATCAAAAAGTACGTGCGAAGTTGGCACAAAACTATAGTTTTCTGCAGTGTAATTTCTCGCCGTTCGGATTTATTCTTCGCTGTTCGGAGATTTCCGACGCTGTCCGGGCTTGCCGGAGGTGGGAGGAGGTTACCGGGGTCATCGGGGTGTCTCGGTGGGCTCCGTCGGAGGTGGGAGGATCTTTTTTCAGTTCCCAAGAGCCTAGAACTAAGATGAATTAGAGCTAGAACTAGCTAGAACTAACATAGATGTGGGCTAGAACTGGTTGTATACAAGCTAGAACTAGGGTAATAGAAGTTAGAACTAACGTAGAAGTAAGAATTAACAAGTGTGCATGTAAAAAACTCTTGTTGGGTTTAGAACTAGCAAGATAGAAGCTAGAACTGGTTGTATAGAAGCTAGAACTAGGGCAATAGAAGGTAGAACTAGGATAGAAGCAAGAATTAACAAGTGTGCATGTAAAAAACCCTTGTTGGGTTTAGAACTAGCAAGATAGAAGCTAGAACTGGCTGTACAAGCTAGAACTAGGGCAATAGAAGCTAGAACTAACGTAGAAACAAGAATTAACAAGTGTGCATGTAAAAAACCCTTGTTGGGATTAGAACTAGCAAGATAGAAGCTAGAACTGGCTGTATACAAGCTAGAACTAGGGTAATAGAAGTTAGAACTAACGTAGAAGTAAGAATTAACAAGTGTGCATGTAAAAAACCCTTGTTGGGTTTAGAACTAGCAATATAGAAGCTAGAACTGGCTATATATAAGCTAGAACTAGGGCAATAGAAGCTAGAACTAACGTAGAAACAGGAATTAACAAGTGTGCATGTAAAAACCCTTGTTGGGTTTAGAACTAGCAAGATAGAAGCTAGAACT
>BQKN01067250.1:79885-97341 GCA_022839385.1 Asparagus kiusianus
TATACGTGGTTCGGCAGTATGCCTACATCCACGGGGCAAGGAGGGGGAAGCTTTACTAATCAAATCAAAGGGAAGTACAAGTTAGGGTTACAAATCTTACCCAAAACCCTCTTATAAGACCAAAAGATCTCTCAAATAGACTCCAACAATAGAAGCCTTCAAAACCCCCCTTTGCTCAGCTCAAAATCGCCCAACCTTAACCCTAAAATCAAGTTTAGGGTTTATATAGAAGTTACAGGCGAAACGGGTTTGGGAACTGAAACCCGGTTCGTCGGTCGACCGGTACGGTCGACCGCGATCAATTCCGGTCGACCGGTCCGGTCGACCGACCTCCATCCAGAAAGCAGCTCAAAAGTCCAGAGAATCGTCGGTCGACCGCACCGATCGACCGAATCATCTGCGGTCGACTGTGCCGGTCGACCGACGCCAAAACTGCCGCACAGTGGGTCTTGTGCACGAATGCGGTCGACCGGACCGGTCGACCGCCGCCTGGTTTGCCTGTTTCTGAACTGCTGCTGCTGATTCTACAAATCTCCACCTCGGCGAACTTTTGCCAAAACTGAGCCGACACCAAAGCACCCCCAATCAACTCAACCGGCTGCATCTGCAAGACTGCCTACGTATCCTCTTGCCCAAGGAATCAAGCCGAACGTAGTTCATCCAAATGACCGTCAACGGCCTCAACAACGAAGAATATTCAACAAGTTCAAACAATGACCAAACTTCACACCTGGTACGACTTTGGTCAACATATCAGCAGGATTGTCCTTAGTGTGGACCTTCTCTAACGTGACATCACCATCATCCAATACGTCACGTACAAAATAAAATCTGACATCAATGTGCTTCGTGCGAGCATGGTAGACTTGGTTCTTCGCCAAATAGATAGCTGACATACTATCACAATGTACCTGAATGGTCTCCTGTGCAATCCCCAAATCCTCCAACAAGCCATGTAGCCACAAAGCCTCCTTCACTGCTTCAGTCACCGCCATATATTCCGCCTCCGTAGTAGAGAGCGCCACTGTAGACTGAAGAGTGCATCGCCAACACACCGGTGCACTAGCCAAAGTAAAAACATAACCTGTAGTGGACCGACGCTTGTCAAGATCTCCAGCATAGTCAGAATCCACGTAGGCAATACAATTCTGCCCTGTCTCATCATTCTTCGTAAAAATCAACCCGACTTCCACGGTACCCTTAATATACCGTAGAATCCACTTCATAGCCTCCCAATGCCCCTTACCGGGGTTATGCATGTACCTAGATACCATGCTCACGGCCTGTGATAAATCTGGTCTCGTACACACCATAGCATACATCAAGCTACCCACTGCACTGGCATACGGAACTTTGGACATGTAGTCCCTATCCTCCACTGAAACTGGTGACATCAAAGCTGAAAGCTTAAAGTGGGGAGCTAATGGAGTACTCACCACCTTGGTATTACCCTCAAAACTGAATTTCTTCAGCATCTTCTGCAAGTAACTCCTCTGTGTAAGCTTCAATCTCCCCTTCACCCTGTCTCGCTCAATCTCCATACCCAGTATCTTCTTAGCCTCTCCCAGATCCTTCATCTCAAACTCAGATGACAGCTCCTTTTTCAATTTCCCAATAGCTGAAGTGTTCCTGGAAGCTATGAGCATATCATCAACATACAATAACAAATAAATATGCTCACCATCCTGTAGCTTGTGCATATAAACACACGGGTCATAAGGGCTCCTCGTATATCCTCGGCCAATCATAAAGCTATCAAATCTCTTGTACCACTGTCGCGGTGATTGCTTCAGTCCGTAAAGAGATTTCTTCAATTTGCACACCAAATCTTCTCTTCCTGCAGCTTTAAACCCCATGGGTTGTGTCATGTAGATCTCCTCGTCTAAGTCTCCATGTAGAAAGGCCGTCTTCACGTCCATTTGGACCAAATCCAAGTCCAGCTGTGCCACCAATGCCAATAGTATCCGAATAGATGAATGCTTCACAACGGGTGAGAATACCTCGTTGTAATCAACTCCCTCAAGCTGTGCATATCCCTTGGCAACCAATCTGGCCTTAAATCGAATGTCCCCAATAGAAGATCCCTCTTTCTTCGCATACACCCACTTGCAACCAATAGCTTTCTTACCCTTCGGTAGCTTTGCAAGTTCCCAAGTGTCGTTCTTCCGAAGAGATTGCATCTCCTCCTCCATAGCATTCCTCCACCTAATGGAATCAGGGCTGGACTCTGCCTCCCTGAATGTGGCAGTAATCAAATCATCAACGACCTCCACCGATAAAGCATATGCCACCATGACATCATCATATCTAGCTGGCCGACGAATCTCTCTCCTCGGTCTGTCTGCTGCAATGGACCCCTGAACATGACCCTGTTCCTGAGCCTCACCATCCACTGTATCCTCCTCATGCCCGACTGTCAACTCATCTCCTCCATGTGTCACCTCTGTAGGAGTCTCAATAGGAACAGTGCTAACTGGAGTGGGTGGAGTCACATCATACTCCACCTGCTGCGATATTCTCTCTGTCTGATCTTCCTCCACCTGCTGAGGAACTCGAGGCTTCATCATGTACGCCTCATCGAATGTGACGTCTCTGCTAATGATCATCTTCTTGTCTTGTGGATCCCATAACTTGAAGCCTTTTACACCTTCTCTAAAACCCACAAAGATAGCCTTCCTCGCTCTCGGATTCAACTTCCCATCACTAACATGGAAATAAGCTGGACACCCAAAAATCCGTAGAGACTCATAATCACTAGCCACAGAACCAGACCAACGCTCCATAGGAGTCTTCCCCTTTATCGCAGTGCACGGCAACCTATTAACGAGATGGCTCGCATAAACCAACGCTTCGGCCCAAAAGGATCTAGATAATCTGCTCTGCGTCATCATACATCGCACCTTCTCCAGCAAGGTACGGTTCAGCCTCTCTGCCACCCCATTCTGTTACGGTGTCTCTCTAACTGTGAAGTGCCTTCTAATGCCGTGATCCCGGCAAAACTGCAGAAATGGATCACTCTTGTACTCTCCACCATTGTCTGAACGAAGAGTCTTCACCTTTCTACCTGTCTGCAGTTCCACTTTCTTCTTCCACTCCACAAATATATCCAGGACCTCATGTTTATGCTTCATGGTATATACCCAATTCCTCCTGGAATAATCATCAATGAAAGTGACAAAATAATTTGCCCCACCAAGCGATGTGTGCTTAGAAGGGCCCCAAACATCTGTGTGAATATAGTCTAATATACCTTGAGTGTTGTGAATTGCGGTGCCAAACTTCACCTTAGTCTTCTTCCCAAGTATGCAATGCTCACACAGCTCCATCTTGCAGGTCTTTGCACCTTTCAATAGCCCCTGTTTTGCCAAAGACTGTAGGGACTTATCACCTGTGTGTCCAAGCCTCATGTGCCATAGTGTGGTAGCATCCTCCTCTGTGGTAATAGAAGCAGCCAGACCCCCTGTCACTGTCTTGCCCTTCAAATAGTATAGGTTGTTTTCCCTGACCCCTCTCATCACCACCATGGATCCCTTCATAACCTTCAAGCTAGCATCCTCTAATATCACTCTATAGCCGGATGCCTCCAAAGTCCCAAGAGAAATGAGATTCTTCGTCAACTGTGGCACGAACCTCACTTCTTTCAATTCCCTAACCACCCCGTCATGCATTCTGATTCTGACTGAGCCAATCCCACTAATAGGACAAACGTGATCGTTCCCCATGAGCACCACGTCTCCTCTCTTCAACTCCTCAAAGTTGGTAAACCAATCCCTCTTAGGGCAAATGTGAAATGTAGCTCCCGAATCAAGCATCCACTCCGTAGAGTCGGCATAACAAACTGACGGCAGTGCGGGACAAGAGTAACCGGAAGAATTTGAATCTGAAGTGTCGCCAACAACCTTAGCAACATTCACCTCTGAAGCTTGTACAGCTTTCCCTCTTTGCTTTCCGGCTCTATCCTTCAACTTTGGGCACTCATTCTTCCAATGTCCTTCTTCTTTGCAAAAAGCACATTGATTTCTACCAACACTTTTATGGCCACCCCTATTCTTCGATTTTGAGCGGTTGAACTTCTGACGATTTGGACTACGGCCACGAACTGCTAATGCATCACCCGATGCCTTCTCGGAGGGCTCACCATCATTCTTTCTCAGCTCATAATTCACCAATGCCGAGGTCACCTCCTTGTAGCTGACTGTAGTTCGCCCATTTATCATAGTGAGAACAAAAGTACTAAATTCATCATCCGGCAACGAACACAATAGTAACATCGCCTTATCTTCATCTTCCACCATGATATCAACATTGGCCATATCCGAAATAAGCTTTGTAAAGTTATTAACATGCTCCCGAATGGAAAGTCCTTTCTTCATCTTGAATTGGTAGAACCTTTTCTTCAAATGAAGCCTATTCTCAATGCTCTTCGTCAAATATTTTTCATTGAGCGTTTCCCACAATCTCTTTGCCGACGTCTCATTCATCACATCATAAATGAGATCCGGTGTTAGGCATGATCGAATAACTCCACAAGCCCTGCTGTTCATTTTCTTCCAAACTCTATCATCAATCTCCTCGGGTTTCTCTTGAAATTCAAGAGTCTCCTCCAAATTTTGTGCATCTAAGGCGTCCATTACTTGACACCTCCATAAACCGAAGTTGATCTTGCCGTCGAACTTTGGAACATCAATTTTGGTGTTATTGATGCTCAAATTTTGGATCGCCTTTGTCAAAGCCGACCCCGATGTACTAGTAGCACTTGAACTAGCATTGCTTGTATCACCCATATTGTAGATCTACTCTTCAGACAAGAACCCAACAATGAATCCTTCGAACAAAACTCCCAAATCCAACCCGGAGCTCTGATACCACTTGTTGTGCGCCGCGGAAGCCCTAACTCGACGAATCAAAAGCACACACAAGATAATAGTAGACCACAAACCAATGCAAGCCAACCAATCACAGCACAAACACAAGATATACGTGGTTCGGCAGTATGCCTACATCCACGGGGCAAGGAGGGGGAAGCTTTACTAATCAAATCAAAGGGAAGTACAAGTTAGGGTTACAAATCTTACCCAAAACCCTCTTATAAGACCAAAAGATCTCTCAAATAGACTCCAACAATAGAAGCCTTCAAAACCCCCTTTGCTCAGCTCAAAATCGCCCAACCTTAACCCTAAAATCAAGTTTAGGGTTTATATAGAAGTTACAGGCGAAACGGGTTTGGGAACTGAAACCCGGTTCGTCGGTCGACCGGTACGGTCGACCGCGATCAATTCCGGTCGACCGGTCCGGTCGACCGACCTCCATCCAGAAAGCAGCTCAAAAGTCCAGAGAATCGTCGGTCGACCGCACCGGTCGACCGAATCATCTGCGGTTGACTGTGCCGGTCGACCGACGCCAAAACTGCCGCACAGTGGGTCTTGTGCACGAATGCGGTCGACCGGACCGGTCGACCGCCGCCTGGTTTGCCTGTTTCTGAACTGCTGCTGCTGATTCTACAGAGGTCACATGCATGCTGTATATAGTGAAGATGCTGTTCCAACAGCTTGAAACCGTGAGATCTAGGTCTTAATAGAACAATATTATCACTACATCAAGGCTCGCCCTTGCAGACAATATTAGCATACATATTTTTTTATTCAAAGCATCCAGAATTGTTGATCCCAAAAAAAGAACTAAAAAAAATCAAATATTATGTCAATGTTTGTTATTGTTGGCACTCTCATGAATAAAGTTTTCATGACATTTGTAATTTAAGGTATGCATATTGATTTCCTTCAGAAACCACATGTACCGGATGGATGCACTGGCTTTCAGTTGAGGCTGAATTGGTTCGGTGATGGGATTTATTTAGCAGACTTTGACCAATTTGGCCAAAATAAAACCCAATTTCTAAATTGAACATTTGTGTAATGGGATGAAATCTTTAACCGTGATGCACTAATATTCTCTTCTTCCGCAGCTGAGGCATACAGTCACACAGATTCGGAGTTTCTGAAATCTGAGACGACTCAGAACAAAGATGCTGGGTCAACAGCCTCAACTGCAATCCTTGTTGGTGATAAATTGTTAGTAGCAAATGTTGGGGACTCGAGGGTCGTTATGTGTAAGGGAGGAAACGGTAAGTCCACCTATCGTTGTTCATTTTGTGTATTGGTATCTATTTATCTTTCAAGTGTTGAAATGATTAAAGGATTCATATATGCTTTAAATGATTGAGAAGTGTACATTTCCTCTAGAACTCAGACTCTTACTTGATCTATTGTTGAAAAATTCAGCCGTAGCTGTTTCACGAGACCATAAGCCTGACCAAACTGATGAGCGTCAAAGGATTGAGGATGCAGGAGGATTTGTACTCTGGGCAGGTAAGTTACGCTACATTCTGGTTGCATTTATACGATGTATTCAGGTTAGATGATCCCTTGAGCAAATTTCGAGTACAGGAACTTGGCGGGTTGGTGGTGTTCTTGCTGTCTCTCGAGCATTTGGTGACAGACTCCTGAAGCAGTATGTTGTTGCAGACCCAGAAATTACGGTATGGTTCTCACTGATCTTGATAAGTAAATAAATAATGTTTCCACATTGATTACGTATATATAGCACAATAGCACTCAGTAATGGACTGGAGAACCTTTTGGGTAACAAATTCGAATGCATATGGTTCTTTTATGTTGATGCTCTACTTATCATGATAGAACATCCATAATGGTTACATGTATGTTGGACTTCCCAAAGGTGCAGGTTATTGCAAGCAGACTTGTAGTGAGAAGGCCAATTTACGCCACAGGCCAGTCTATTAATTAGAAGGGCTTTATCATAAATAAGTTACTATCAGGAACAGTATTGTGCAAGCTGTAGAGCAATTTCTGAAGTTCTGTCTTGAGTTCACTGCAAGTTTAAGCTGAGCAGTAACTATGATTTCGTCGACACGCCTTGTTTGCAACTTTCTGTTTATCAACTGTGCATGTTAGATCCATGGGATCGGTATGGATCTCATAAAAATGGTTCACTCCTTGCTGATCCGCGAGGCATTAAATAAATACACACATACCTTAATGAAGGCACATTGTAATATGTATTAATGAAACAGGGTGACCAATATACAGATAATGTGGTTATATGCAGGAAGAGGTTGTTGACGGTTCTCTTGAATTTCTTATCCTTGCAAGTGATGGGCTATGGGACGTCGTAACGAACGAGGTACTCAAAATATTCCAAAATATTGTAACCTCACTTTGATCCGTTGAAAATTTTCTCATGCATATGACTAAATTTCCCAATTTCAGGAGGCCGTTGCAATGGTGAAGCCTATTGAAAACCCAGAAGAGGCAGCGAAGAAACTGATGCAGGAAGCTTCTCAACGAGGCAGTGTCGATAATATCACCTGTGTTGTGGTTCGCTTCTTAGGAAGCCAGGGCAGCGGCGAAAAATGCGAGCAACACTGAAAGATCTTTGGGTTTTATGCTTGATTCTTCTTGGAACTAATTGAAGCTGGGACTGAGAGAAGTTTAAATAGAGTGAAGTTTTGAAGAGAATTTCACTAAAAAGTGGAAATCATGCTTGTTAAATTATCATCGGCAGCTGATTGAATGTATTCTCAATATCTGGGAAATGTTGTATTTGTTTCATTGTTCTTGATTGTTGTAAAAATTGTTTCAGATGAAAGAGTGGATGACTGTCACTTTCAACTCGTTCATGAGCGTGTACCGAATAAAGTTCTGTAAATTTTCTATTACATACTGACATTATTCTTTGAATCCCGAATATCTTTTTTTTTAAATATATTTTTACTGTGTCAACCCCCCCCCCCAACCCACATTTACGTTTAGGGCCTGTTCGTTTGTTTTCTAAAAACCAAGAAATGGAAATGGAAAAGGTGGAAATCTCAAAATAACCCATTTCTTCCATTTCCATCCCTAAAACTCACCCATAACATCTAATAAAATATTATTTTCATCCAACAACTCATCCACATCATCTAATAAAATATTATTTTCATCTAACCACTCATCCACTACATCTAATAAAATATTATTTTCATCTAACCACTCATCCATCACATCTAATAAAATATTATTTTCATCCAAACATCACTCAACTCATCTCTTTTCATCATTTCAAATCACTCACATCATCGAATAAAATAATATAACAATTCACCTCATCTCATTAACATTTCATTTCTTCCATTTCCTCCCAAAAAGTTGTGAAAACACATTTCTTAATCTTTCCTCACATCACCCAATAATACAATGACAACTCATCTCATCTCATCTCATTTCTTATTTTTAAGAATGAACCGAACAAAAGAAAACAAGAAAACTACAGGAAATTGTTTTCTTATAATTCATTTCCTTATTTTTTTTGCCAACCGAACAACATCAAAACTAGTTTTCTTAAAAAATCACTCACATCATCCAATAATAATGTGACAACTCATCTCATCTCATCTTCATTTCTTTTATTTCCTTTTTTTTTAGCCAACCGAACAAATCAAAACCGCTCATTTTTAGAAATAGTTTTCTATTTCTTTGATTTCCCATTTTTTTTAAGGCAAACGAACAGGCCCTTAGACCTCTGGAAAAAAAGGTGAAAAAAGGGTAATAAGATTAACGAAGTCACTTTTTTTTTTTTAACGATGAAGGGGTTTCTTGTAGCTGTTAAAGATTTTTTATTGTAACAAATGAAGGGGCTCCTTTTGTAATTTAACCCATTCTGAAGCCCCAATACGTCCACGTTTTGAGACTCCGAAGAACTTTTGAAGGGGATTCTTGTAATTTAACCAGTCACAACAATAAGTCCACACTGGAGACTGGGACGATGACGTGTGGTGCGTCTCCATCCATCCATCCATCGTTTTATCTTCATCTCCCTGTCTCTTTGTCGCAGCAAATCGCGGTGAGCCCCTCCCTTTCACCGTCTCTCGCATCATTAGGTTTCAGCCTGCATTTTAGATATTTTATCTGAGAATTGTGAGGTCTGGATCTGGGGAATGGCATCGATGAGGAGAGCGGCGACCTTGGCCCTGATGTTGGCGGCGATTGCGGTTTTTGTCGTCGGATCTGATGCTTCTGTTGACGCGTCGGAGAGCAAGAGGGAATTCGTCCGCTCAACGGTGTCTTCTCATGACGTCGTCATTTTCTCCAAATCCTACTGCCCGTAACTCTCTCTCTCTCTCTCTCTTCCATCTCCATCCCTTTGTCTTATTATTATTATTATTATTATTATTTAAATTAGGGTGAATTTCTGATGGATGTCCGTCTTCATTAGAAAATAGAAAAGAGATATTATTTTCCTCTTACCTACCTGCACATTATCATGTAGAGTGAGGGCATCGGCGAATGCCGAGACGTATCGATGCTTGGTAAGAGGCTAATGAGACTTTTGAGTTAATTTATTAAGTGACGAACTTGGTTTGAGATCTCGATGTCTGTCGCGGTTCTAGTTTGTCTTTTAGTGGTGCTTGTATCAATCGGAGAATAATAGGGGAGGACCATCTTGAGTGCAATATGCAGTATACGAGTTCCGCTTTTTTTTTTCTCTCTTTTTTATTATTATTTTATTTGTGTTTAGGTAGTTCGCTAGCTTTTGTGCGGGTGATTGTTTGGTTGAACTTAGTAAGTTGCTAGCTTAGTAAGTTGCTCAATGCCGCATGGTCAGCTTGGAAAAGGCTGAATCTGTGAAATTAGGCATCAATTGATGGAAAATTATCGTGTCTACAGTCTTCAGTAATCCTAAACGCAGACCACTAAATATTATTGTAGTAACCGTGCACACATGCCACAAACTCACCTACATATAGCGTTTCCTGGCGTTATGTTGTGATCATCCCAGTGTCTTCAATTAAGAGTGAAAATAAAAAGAGGGAGAGAGAAAGAGAGAAAAATAGAGAGAGCTTTTCCTTGAAAAGAGAGATTGTAACTCCTAAGTTTTTCCTCATAGTGAATTTTTCTATCATTGCTTGTGGTTTTTACCTCAAATTCATTTAGAGATTTTTCACGTAAATCTGTGTGTTTATTTTATTACTTCTGCTCTATTATTCGCTGGAACCTTGCTCTATTAGGCCCCGGTTTGTCCCAACATCAATAAATTGATTTAACTCGAGGATCGTTACTTTGCACAGCTCTCTCGATCGACTTCTGTACGCTATAGAAGAATGAGATATTTTTCTTCATGTTTGATGCGAGAGTACTAGCATCTTATGGTGCGACATTGTCAACAGGGCAATACGCTATGATACCCCGACACAGCCAAATTGTTTCAGTACCTGTGTCGGGTACGTTTTGGGTGTGGATCTGCACCCAAACACCAGAGACACGGGGGATTCACTTGTGAGGGGGAAAGAAAACGAACCTGAAATTTTGAAACAGAGGATCAATTGGGTCTGCTATTTGAGCCCAATAACCCAAGCCCACTTGAAATACCCAGTCCTATGAAGCGATTCTGCCTTTACCACCTTCGAACCCATCAACTGAAGCGGCGACCCCATCAACGGAAGCGACGACCTCATTCCTCGACGACGAATACTAGAAGGAATCAGAGCCTCGACGAAGCAATTTCAGACCGTATTCGACGACGAAATAGCTCATCGATGACGAAATAGCTCCTCGACGACGAAATCAACTCCTCGACGACGAAATTAGAGTCTCGACGAAGCAATTTCAGCTCCTTGATGACGAAGCAGCTCCTTGACGACGAGGTCAACGCCTCTACTCGAAGACAAGGTTTGAGTTTAGGGTTTTTAAGGTTTTGTTTTTGTTTTGTTCCTTTTCTCCTTTTTCCTCGATAACAAGAACATCACTCCCCTTTTTCCTTGACAACAAGATCAGCGCTCGACTTTTTCTCCTTTTTCTCCTTTTTCCTTTGATGAAAGTTGGGGCTGGTTTGGCTTTCCTTGAACAAATATAGGGGTTGAATTATAAATTATTTTTAATGTTTGTATTTGGTTATATAGGTAATTTTATTAGTTCTAAATTGTTAATTAAAGTAAAAATAGCTTTCTATTTCTTATATGTAAGTATTTTCTTGTTAATAATTGTAGAGAATTAGATGGAGACTCCAAGTTCACAAAGCGAGCTAGAGGATGATAATGCTCCTCTTTGGAGATATGTCACAAAACTTGGAAAAACAACGGGAGGTGGTGGAAATTGAGAATGAGAATGCAATTATTGTCTTAAAACTTGTAAGAGTTCTCATTCAAGAGTAAAAGCACATCTCTTAAGACATCGATTATTTGGAATCAAGTGTTGTGCAAATGTGAAGAATAAAAATATTGTTGAGATGAAGAAAGCGTTGGTGCTAGCGGGGCTTAGATTAAAGGCAAAGAAGGGCAAGAGTGTTCCGTTACCTACATCAAGAGCAACCACCACAAAAGAAGTTGCTAAGAAGAGAAGAAGTGAGGGGAACACCATAGAACAATCATTTAATCGTGGAGCCCGAGATCACCTACATGGACTCATTGCCCAATGTTTTACATGGGGGGTTTATCATTCAATTTGGCAAAAAATCCATACTTCATCGAAGCTTTTAAATATGCCACAAGCAATTCACTTGGAGGTTATATCCCTCCCGGATACAATCTTCTAAGAACAAGCCTCTTACGAAAAGATATGACACATATCGAGAAGTTATTAGAGACCATAAAATTAACATGGAAAGCAAATGGTGTTTCTATTGTTAGCAATGGGTGGTCCGACTCACAAAGAAGGCCTCTCATTAATGTGATGGCGGTGACCGAAGATGGACCGATATTCTTGAATGTCGTCAATGTGGAGGGGAGGACTAAGAATATAAATTATATAGCTGATATTCTCTTGAAAGCATTGAAGAGGTTGGTCCTCATAATGTTGTACAAGTCATAACCGATAATGCACCGGTTTGTAAATCCGCAGGAGGCATTGTGCAAGAAAGACATCCTCATATTTTTTAGACTCCATGTGTTGTCCACACACTCAATCTTGTCTTAAAAAATAT
The DNA here is from genome assembly GCA_022839385.1 of Asparagus kiusianus. Taxonomy (NCBI): domain Eukaryota; kingdom Viridiplantae; phylum Streptophyta; class Magnoliopsida; order Asparagales; family Asparagaceae; genus Asparagus; species Asparagus kiusianus. Next base: position 91,862 of record BQKN01067250.1, read on the forward strand.
TTGTGCGGCGAAGAATACCGAAAGAAAAGACATTACGCGTTTTTGTAAATACCCTAGCATAATGGGGTAGTGTATGTGGAATATAGTTGGATCACCGAAGTTAGCGATGATGTTGTTGTTATAAGAAACTTCATAATGAATCATTCCATGAGATTGTCATTGTTCAATGAACATGTGAAGTTAAAAATGCTTGCTATAGTCGAAACTCGTTTTGCTTCGGTTGTTATCATGTTGCGATGATTTAAAAAGATCAAATGTGGTCTTATGGACATGGTCATTAGTGAGAGTTGGAGTCTTTTTCGAGATGATAATGTTGGGAGGGCTCAATTTGTTAAGGACAAAAATTTGGATGATATTTGGTGGGATATAATAGAATATATTATCTCTTTTACCGAGCCAATCTATAACATGGTTCGATTCGCCAACACCGACAAGTCAAATCTTCACTTAGTTTATAATATGTGGGATTCTATGATTGAAAAAGTGAAGAATTGTATTTATAGAAAAGAAGACAATAGAGATGATGAATATTCATCATTTTACAATGTGGTACATAATATTGATTGGTGGAATAAGAGCAATACACAATTACGTTGCTTAGCTCATTCACTAAACCCAAAGTGAGCATTTTTTCCTCAAATAAAATTTTAATCTATATTGGTTAGACTATAATAGCTGATATTATTTATCAATGTTTTTCTATCTTGTAGATATTATAGCGTGACTTGGCTCATTGAAGCCCCGAATCGAGTTGCATCACACATGGATCCCGAGATCTCAAATGAAAGAGCTAAATGCTTGAAGAGTTATTTTCCTAAACTTTGAGGAGCGGAGAATGGTTAATGTGAAATTTGCTAAATTTTTCGCCGCACAAGATATATTTGCGGATCATAACTCTTTGGATGATAGGGGAAATGGATGCAAAGTCTTGGTGGGTTATCTATGGAACATATATACCAAAATTGCAAGAGTTACCATTAAAGTTGATTGGACATCCTTGTTCCTCTTCTTGTTGTGAGAGAATTTGGAGCACTTATAAATTTATTCATTCTCTTAAGAGGAATAAGATGACTCCACAACGAGCGGAAGATATGGTATATGTTCACACAAATCTCCGTCTTTTTTTAGGTGATCCTCGGAATACTCTAAAGGGGAGACAAAGATGTGGGACATGGGAGGAGATGAATTTGAATCATTCAATGGTGCCGACATTTTAGAAGTTGCAAACCTTTCTCTTGACGAGCAGGAGCTTGAGACCGTTGTATTTAATGAATATGAAAATATTGAATGTTGATTGTCTTCTAACCGGTGCAAGGAATATAGTTTTAACTTTTGGAATATGCTAGTGAGTTGTAAGTTTTTGGGATATTTATCTAACTTTTGGAGGTATATTTGCAACTTCAAACAATATAGTTGTAATATTTTGAGGGATGCTTGTAACATTTTGGGATATAGATCAAGGTATGCTTGTAATTTTTAACTCTCGTTTTGCGAGGTAAACTTGTATTTTTGTATGCTCAATATGAAAGTAATAAAAATTAAAATTTGGTATTATCTTCAAATCAGTTACATAACTTACATTTGTCATTGATTATATAAGGCAATGTTACATAATAATATAAGTATATAACATACAAATTGATCTATTTTTCTATATGTTCCTCTTCTCTTTCTTGTCTTTTTTAACATTTTTGTCTTCAATTCTCCAAGAGATCATTACTATCCCGACGTCTTAATTCACACCTGCAACATGCACTTTCCTTTAGTTTCTTATTTATAATCTCCACTTTACATAACAAAAAATATGAAAATGTAATAGATATTTAATTCAATATTGATCTAAAGTGAATTATTATTATATATATATATATATATATATATATATATATATAGCCGTGTCCCTGTACCTTACTTTTTATAAATTTGCCGTGCCCCGTACCCGTACCCGTACCTAGGCAACATAGGCAATACGTATGATCCTGCTAGTGAATGTGGTTTCGAGTTGGCAAACCGCAGACGTAACGAAATTTAACCTTATAAAACAAAATGAAAGGCGTGCATCCTGTAAGCTTAACCGTTACCTGCTAGATTATATTACTTTGCATTCTTTAATTTCAGAGCCGTGCAATGGCAAAATAGTGAGTACCACTGCTATTTGAAGAACATTATTACCATAGTCAGCGTCTAAGAACAAGATAATGATAACTATGTTGTTATGGAGCCTTCAATTGCTCTCCTGTTTTAGACTAAAAGAGAAGCGATGGACAACTTTTTCCCCTTTCACCCCTCCCTTTATTTTTCTGTTGCAAGCATAAGGTAACTGCCTAAAGTAACTTATCGGGTACCCAAAACTTGGGTAGCATATCTGCAATATTTCCTTCAATTAAATGAAGAGGTGTCTTGGATGATTGTGTGCGACACCCTTTCGTGTGTATCTTGATCTTTAAAATTTCTGCGTTAGCAATTTACCGTTGGTTCACGTGTGGATTCAAATTTACGTGCGTGCATTCTTAATGTGCCTTCAACATTTTCTTCCTTCCAATTTAGCTCATTTCCTACGGGAACACATCTCATTTTTTTACCACTCATTTTCTGCCTATTCACAGGTACTGCAGGAGAGCAAAAGGTGTTTTTCAAGAACTGAAAAAAGTGCCATACATTGTGGAGCTGGACCAAAGAGGTACATGCCTCATTCTTTTTAATTTCAGCTTAATTATGGACAAGTTAATCTCTGTTGTCGCTCGTTCCTTAAGCTGTTATTCTATGTTACCGCTTATCTAAATTGCTGATTTTGCACCAGTATCTGTTTCTTAATACCTTCTAGGCTTCTACCCACGGAAGATCGCGACTTAAGTTTCAACACTGTTTGATTTTTACTTTCTTCCTTTCTTGTAGAGGATGGATATGAGATCCAAGATGCCCTGTCTCAGATTGTTGGGAGGCGTACTGTTCCCCAAGTATTCATCAACGGAAAGCATATAGGGGGTTCTGATGGTAAAATACTAGAGATCTTCCCTCATTACCTCTTCGTGGAGTCAGCTTATATGATTCTAACATGAATTGTGATTTTTACTATGTCAGATACTCTCGAAGCATTTGAAAGCGGTAAGCTGGCGGAGCTTCTGGGTATCAGCTCGAAAGCTGATCTTTAATTGAGCTGAACTTTAATTGAGGTCCTTGCTGCTTGTCACATTTATCACATGACTATCAGGTTTTGTTAGACCGAAGGATTTGCATTTTGAATTTGGGGTGTTATCAGGTTGTTATGATATTATTATTCTTCTCAGCTTAAAATCTGCATCAGTTTACTATGTTGGTTCTTACTTAGAGCAAGAGGAATTCCCCGAAATGTGTTTTGCATAATAGGAATGCGTGTTGTAGACATCCTATTGTTTGAGGAGAGGGGTGACAGGTACACTAGTGATATGCTTAATAATATATGCATTAAGTTTGTTAGAATATAAAATTATAACCCTTAACTGTCACCACAACTTTCGAGCTTTGATATAATGGTTAGAGACTTTAAGGTGGTATTAGAGCAACGCAAGTTTAAATCCTGTTGGCAACAAATTTAATGTGGATTTTAAGAAAAGTGATGCCGTTTGCATGAGTCTTTCAAGTTTCTATGTGAAAGGTAAACCCCTGTACTCTTGAACCGTTGTGGGCTTTGTTGGATCTCGTCTCATATCAACCCCGGTAACTGTCGGTGCTCTTCTTTGTTTCAGAACTGAAAAATGTGGACTTCGTACGTATCTACAAATACAACGACAACATCTACATTTAGCTTGTGGTTGTGCTTCGCTTCGACTGCTGGCTTTGAGTTTTGATATTTGAGAATCAAATTAAGTTGCAAGTTAAAAGAGAGAACAATTTAGAAAGGTTTTTCTTGGGTTTTACAATAGGTGCAACGAGGTGGAGAGATGTACATTAGTTTAAGGCTTCACGTCTAGTTCGAGGGGGAGGAGAGAGAATGAACAACTATCTCGGATAGTTTATTTTCTCGCTCCTCTTATGTCCTCCCAATTTGAAGTGGTTTTTTCCTTCTTTATTTTTCTAGTTCATTTTGGCTTATCCCTTCCGTCACCCCACGTTCCTCTCCCTCTCTAAAAATCCTCTACCAAACAAACATATGAATTTTGTCGAGGAAGTCATCGATTACAGGGTGAAGTCGACTGCGTTCATGACTAACCGTTCAACTGATTTGTCTCAGGGGTGGGGTCTTAGAAAAGTACCTTGTTTCTTTGTTTGGGGGGTCATTTTTGGGTAACAATTAGCCCCCCCTCTTCCGTCATCATAATTAAGAACATGAAGCCAAAAAAAAAAAGAGACGGAGCTACAACAGAAATGAGTTGATATTCAAACTACAGCAGAAGTGCTAATAAGAACCATTCAAACTACAACAAAAATATCGTATTCCGATATTTCGTTGTAATTTTAATTAGTAAATTCAGGGTTGCAATCCTAATTAAGTCGGATGATTAGAATATTATTATTATTATTATTTGCAAAAAATCGTAGCTCCATCTGTAGCGTACTTGGGAAATATAACAAGAGCTAGTCAGTATAGAATTACCAAACGTGTATTTTTTTTTTTTGAGTTCTAAAAATATTAATTAATTGGAGCCCAACGTATATTTCCTTCCCAAAGTATTGTACTGGGGAAAAACTAGAGGAAGTAAATTTTCCAAGAGGCGCTCAGTCAGAAGTCATGGAATTAGTGGACTCACATTCTCCGTGACAAGCGTCAATTGCTGGTGAGTCCCTAGAAGTGATTAATAACTAGTTTCCTTAGTTTCGGGTCATTTTTGATGTGCAATAATGAGGTACTCGCTTTTGTCACGCACATCCAAAATCTTAGCCATCATCGGACTTTTTTTAAGTTTTACCTTTCTCAATGAAAAAGTATTTTCATGACTTCTTCTCCAAGCTAAAACTCTCGGAAGCGTTTGCGTCCGCGCGCGCGCCCTGGCCCTTCGATGACCAAATCATCGTGTAGACTCGTCAACCCCGCTCACTATTAAAGTAGGTGTTGAAACTTCAGTCAACTTAACAAATTTTTTTAGAAAATTAGAATGAAGACCCTCATTTATTAGCCATTTCTGTCGTTTTCCAAAGCCAGATTAGACCTTTTAATTGTACGGCGATCATTTTTTAGACGATTAGGATACGGATTTGGATCTTTATATATGTGTAGCTTAATATATTCTAATGAGGTAACTTCTCTCCCCAAAAATTAAAAAAAGAACAATGACGATGGTAGAAGCTTTTTCAATCATTTTGCTTCTGTCGTTTGGGATAAATATGCGTAGAGACAAGTATAATGGTTCTTGTACGTGTGTGTAGAGAAAGAGAGAGATAATCAGTGCACATGAGTTAATTGAACGATGGATGAGAAGTGGCCACATTGCTACCGATTATCAATTTTGGTGTTTGGTACCAAATATCTCTATTATTCTCTCTCTCTCTCTCTCTCTCTCTCT
>BQKN01067250.1:121852-155950 GCA_022839385.1 Asparagus kiusianus
TTGTAGCATATATTCCATCCATCCTCCATTAATGGCACTAACGAGCTTGATAACTGAATTTACTACATTTACACTCAATAAGCCATTAGTACCGATAATGGTGGTTGTAAGAACATCATCAAAACATAAGGGCTAACAGTGTTGTAGGTAGTTCATATGGGTTAGGATACAATCTAATTATGATTAGGATATATTAAGATTCAAATGGAATATTCAAAATAGTGAAGGGTAATATTGATCGACTACGGAAAGATTTTCCTGGACTCGTACTTTTAAAGAAAGTATGATTTAGATTCAATCTCCTTGAAGAACTTCAGAACATTCCATTGGTTAAAGTCATACATTTGATTCAGTTTGAGCATGAATACCTTCAAATTTTGCATGCATTTTTTTCAACTGCTATATTTGATTATAAAGGTGTTTTCCATGGTAATAATCAGGAGACAAGGTGTTAGTGCGAAATGCCTCCTTAACCTATGAGAAATGACCATGCAAAGCGCCAGTTTATATCATATCAATGTAGCTGTAGATGCTACCACTTTAGATAAGGATTAAACACAGTTGATCAAGGATGGGCCTAGCTCCATTAAGAAAAACACCTTTAATTAAAAGCTTAAGAAAGAAAACAAACAAACTCTAGCTATCAAGGGGACCGTAAGGAGAGAGACCACTCGAAAGATGAGCACCAAACAAGATTATAACTTCTAGATGGAAATTATACAGCTCAAAGGCACATATATAGCATGGGAGATTTTTCTAATTGGTCCTATTAGGAGGACTTAAGAGGGGGTCAACCAATTAAAATGGGAGATGATGAGCTAGAGACAGATACTATACAGTCATTTGCCAGCCCAGCAAAATGTGACCCCACCAAAATGGAAAAATAAAACAAAAATCATATAGAAAGGAAGGAGACCGTGACGAGTGTGCTGATGCCAATTCCACTCTAAGTGCAATTACTATCATTACAGCTTACAGTCAGTGCATCAATGCAGCAACCACTTCAAAACCTGTGCAAGATTTCATTTAGAAGAAATTTTCTAAATAAACCCATTTATATATATATATATTTTAAATAGACCCCCTTGCCCCCTTGAGTTTTATCTTAACCTGGTTCCTAAATAGTCGGGGTTGCCAACCCCGAACGACTATTTAGGAGGTTGTAAACCCCCAATTATAACCCTAGACCCTAACATTCTATGCACTAAATAGTGGGGGTTGGCAACCCCGACTATTTAGAAACCGGATTATGACAAAATTGATCGATTTTTGTAAAAAAAACTCAAGGGGGTCTATTTTTAGAAAAAATATAAATAGGTTTGTTTAGAAATTTTTTTCTTTCATTTCTCTTTATATGATTTTCCACCAAGGACACTCCTCAAATATTTTCTGCCCACCGGAAATATTAAGTATCCCCTACTCCCTTTAGCCCTCTATATAAACCCTCAAAATGTTCATTCCCTCCCTCCACACAAATCAAACACCTACCCTTTCTTCTCTCTTTTCCCCCTCAACCTGCAGCTATGTCCAACAGCCAAATTCTCCAAGTTCTTCTTCTCGCCTTGGTCGTCGCCGTTGCTTCAGCCGACTTCAACACCGACATTGACATCTCTTGGGGTGCCGGAAGGGGGAAAATTTTGAACGGAAACCTCCTCCAGCTCAGCCTTGACCGGGGCTCGGGCTCGGGCTTCCGGTCTCGGGCGGAATACCTCTATGGAAGGGTCGACATGGATATCAAGCTCGTCCCTGGAAATTCAGCTGGCACGGTCACGACGTATTACGTAAAATCCCCACAACATGACATCATGGGTTTTTTTCTAAGATTTTGCAGGGGTTTTTCAATCACATACAGCGTGTTTTGCTTAATTTGTATGTAATATTTCCAGTTGTCATCTCAAGGCCCCACCCATGATGAGATAGATTTCGAGTTTTTGGGGAACGTCACTGGAGAGCCGTACATCCTCCACACCAACGTGTTTTCACAGGGGAAGGGGAATAGAGAGCAGCAGTTTTATCTGTGGTTTGATCCCAGAGCAGACTTTCACACATACTCCATACTCTGGAACCCGCAGCAGATCATGTTAGTCGGACAAACAGAACCCTATACATCAATATAGATGCTGCTTTAAGGGACCCCAGACCCAAGAGGGGGATAGGTGAGGTGTCCCCCCTGAATGCATGATGCACTGTTCATGAATAATACATCATGCATTCATAGGAAAACACCTCACCTTTCCCCTATTTGGGGTCCCTTAGCATCCAATACTTTAATATGGTTTAAATCACACCTTCAAACTTCCTAACTTGCATTCATGTTAGCTTCATTTTTACAAGAAAAAACATGAATATGCTTGATATATTCCTACTTGGGGTTAAAAGCCGTTGCGATAACGCTCCAAACTACGTACTGGAGTTCAGGATAGGTGAGGTGTCCTCCCCTGAATGCATGGTGCACTGTTCATGAACAGCGCACCATATGCATTCAGGGGAGGACACCTCACATGTCCCCTATTTGGGGTCCCTTAGCATCTAAGGCTTTAATATGTTTTAAATCACACCTTCAAACTTACTAAATTGCATTCCTGTTAGCTTCATTTTCACAAGAAAAAAGCAAGAATATAAACGCGCACGCGCATGTTAGTATTCGATACTTTAATACTAACGCGCACGCGCGTGCAGCTTCTATGTGGATGGCACCCCAATCCGAGTATTCCGCAACATTGAATCATCTGCAGGAGTACCATACCCAAAATCCCAGCCGATGCGCCTCTACTCCAGTCTCTGGGACGCCGAGGACTGGGCAACTCGTGGAGGACTGGTGAAGACCGACTGGAGCCAGGCCCCCTTCGTTGCGTCCTACAGAAACTTTCGTGCTGACGCGTGCGTCTGGTCATCTGGTCGCAGTACTTGCTCAGCATCCAAGGGAACTTGGTGGGCGCAATCTTTGGATGCCGGTGGAGCCCAAAAGCTCAGGTGGGTCCGCAAAAACTACATGATTTATAACTACTGCACCGACACCAAAAGGTTTGGGCAGGGGTTTCCTCCTGAGTGCTCACAGGAGATGGCTCCCTGATCAAAATCAAAAACATACATATGAGATTGAACAGCAATTGGCGAAGATGAAAAGTATCGAATTAGTTGTGTAAAATGGTTGAAAGCTTCTGACCAATGTGTGTAAAGCTGTACCGTATGTTATGTAATTAATTGTTTGTGAATTATCTGCACCCAAAAAAATTTGTTGCGAATGAAAACTGATACTATTGTGCTTAATAATAACGTCAACAAAAGGTATCAGCCGTGTCTCATTTGATAATCGATGCTCGGAACTCATAACATAAACTACAATTTTGTATCCACTTTGCTTTGGGCATGTTTCATTAAACTCTTATTGACGCAACACGTAGTTTGGCTCAACCCACTGCCAAAATTGGCTACCCAATGTTGCGGCCCTCTTAAACTCTATCGGTTTTTCAATGTGGGAATATTGGTAGGGCGTCACAATTACGGTTGCATACACTAATGGGCAAACAATGGGAAATAGAAAACAGTTTATGATCAATAAACTTCTCTGGATTAGATCAGAGCGGAGGTCAAATTGCAAAATGGATCGTGAAATATTTATAGAATCTATCGATATTTCATACAGCTTGTCAATGATACTGAAAAGTGGATAGAAAATGGTGTTTTATACATCATAAGCTTACCCAATCTCCATTGCTAACTCAAAACGTATCTTCTAATTTACTTTCTTTACAGGACAGAGAGATTTAGAGTGTCATAACACGGTTACATCAAGTGCAGCACCATTCTTGAACATTCGCCCCAACAAAAGTTTAGGCCTCTCGAGTTCTACCCATATCGACCATTGGAGTACTTATTAACTCTTTACGGTAGGCAAAGGCATCAGAAGTGTAAACCTGATATCCTCATCGAAGCTAAAGCAGCACTTCATCGCTGCTGTATGAGTAATGGAATTTGGAGCCTTTAATTCCTTTAGAATCAGTCTTTACTTCAGCTAACCTACTACCACATTTACAAAGGTCACCAGCTGTACGTGCAGAGAACCCGTGCTTTAGCGGATCCCTAAACAGTCTAAGAGCATCCATTGCATACTCGGCTTTTGCACCTACCTCGAAGTAGTGTGATGTAATGTAATTATTGAAGGCGGAACGCTCATCTCGATCGCATTCTCAAATGCACTCTAGGCATCATTGAAGCGTCCAGGTTTAAATAAACAATGACACATCTATTCAAACTAGCAAAGGAAGTGGCCGCCTACACAATATACAATGGCACCGGCAACCAGTAAATTGTAAGTGTTAGCGTATATTTGTGTTATATCAGTTAGCCCTCAAGGGCATTTTGGTCTTTTCCTATCTAGCCTTGTTTTCTATATATATGTCTTTTATGCTTGTAAACCCTATCTTTTGGGAATCTCCTCTTTACATATGAATACTGCTCCTCTTGTTCTTCTACTGTTATTTTGAGTGTATGATTATTGAATCCTAACATGGTATCAGAGCCTGGTTCATGATCTGCACTGATTTTATCAAGATAAAAGCGACAAACATCGGTGGCCATGGCGACGCCGGAGAACGAGCAAATCGCTGCAACGGCGACGAGAGCGACAACGATAGACTTGGATCTGAGAAAAGTCATCCTCCCACTGCTGTAAAGCCTCTTTGCCCTCTTCTTTGTCATCCCATTCTTGATCGATTTCAAATTCGTCGTCATCCTCGAAGAGATCAATCTTCGCGTCCTCAGTCGCCATCGGTTTGGCCCCCCGACGTCGCCATTAGATCAATGCAAAGGACGAATCGATCTTTCGAGAAACCCTCTCCTGAAGCGAGCTTGAAAAAGGGACAGACTACGAGGGGGTTTTGATGACACGTGTCTGATTGGACTTCCTGGCATAGCTGTGCCTCTCTCGATTCGACTTCTTGATCATCTGTTATCGTCAAGTTCCTATGGTTCATCTGTTTGGTGAAGATTTGTTTTTGTGGTGCTGTTGAATTTTCTTTTGTGTTTGCGGGAATTATTACTGGCTTTAAATTGTTCCTATTGAAATGGCTAGAGGAGATGATTCATTGCAATCAATTGGTGTTCGTTTAGATGGCAAAAATTATTCTTATTGAAGTTATGTAATGAAATTTTTTTTGAAAGAAAAGATGTGGTGTTATGTTTCTAGTACTTCTAAGATTCCCAAAGTTGGAGATGCTAAGTATGAAGATGCTCTGGATGTGTGGGATACATGTAATTCGAAAATAATTACTTGGATTAATAATTCTGTTGAGAATAGGATTAGTGTGCAATTATCCAAGTATGATACTACTAAGGAGGTTTGGGACTATTTGGCGAAGCTTTATGTGTGATCTAATTTTGCTGTTCGGTATCAATTGGAATCTGAAATTCGTGCTCTAGGGCAGAATGACAAGGGTGTTATGGATTTTTATTCTGAGATTACTGATTTGTGGGATCAGTTGGCCTTGATAGAATCTGCTGAGTTAAAGGTTTTTGAACCTTATATTACACGTAGAGAGGAACAACGTCTAGTTCAGTTATTGATGGCCCTACGTCCAGAGTTTGAGACTATTCGTGCATCGATTTTGCATCGCACTCCATTACCGTCTGTTGATTCTGTTGTTAATGAACTGTTGGCTCACGAAACTCGTCTCAAGACCCAGAGTGACAAGGAAGTGCATACTTCACATGCATCGGTTTTAGCTGTCCCTTCATCTTCGCCGGTTTTGGCAGCCACTTCAAATCAGAACAGATCGTTTGATAAGGGGGTTTGTAACTATTGTAAGAAGCCAGGGCATTGGAAGAATCAATGCCCAGAGATAGCTCGCCAGAGACAAGGTTGGAAGCCTTCACAGTCATACTCTGGGGGCCAAGGTAGTAAGGCTCACCAACAGTATCGTGGTGGGCAACAGAAGTCATTTTCTGGGGGTCATCCTCGGAATAGTTATCCTCATTCATTAGCTGCATTGGTACCATCATCGGATCACATGGGTTTGAACTCTTACAAGAGTCCTAATATTGATTCTATGGCTGAGAAATTTGAGAGATTTGTTACAAGCCAATCTCAGTCCCAGTTTTAGTCCCAACATCAGCCTCACCCTCAGTCTCAGCCCTATGCTATGTCTGCTCCATTTACCTCAGGTTTGTCATCATCAAATGGTTCAGGTACCATCTCGCCTCATTGGGTTTTAGACTCAGGGGCCTCCAATCATATGTCTCCTAACTATTCATCCTTTATATCCATGACTAGTGATCCCCCATCTACCTCTGTTATGACAGCTGACGGCACACCCATGCCATTAGCAGGCATTGGTACCATTCACACAACAAATATATCCTTATCTGATGTTTATTGCATTCCAAAGTTGACTATGAGTCTTGTTTCTGTTGGTCAATTATGAGACTCTGGATATTCTGTTCACTTTTCTTCTACCTCTTGTCATGTGCAGGATCCAAAATCCAAGAAAATGATTGGGACAGGCCGTAGAAAAGAGGGACTTTACATTTTGGATGACCTGCAAATTCCTGTTCATGCTGCTGCAACGGGTGTTGATCTATCTTCTTTTCATTTGACATCTTCCTCTTCTAAGTTTTATTTGTGGCACTCTCGACTTGGTCATGTTTCGGGCTCTCGCCTAAAATTTATGAGTAGTAGTGCTGTTTTAGGTGACTTGCATTCACATGATATTTCCGACTGTAGTGGATGTAAACTTGGAAAATTTTCTGCCTTACCCTTTAATACAAGTACATCTACCTCTTTTGCACCTTTTGATTTGGTTCATTCTGATGTTTGGGGTCCCGCTCCTATTTCCACTAAAGGGGGTCTAGATATTATGTTTCTTTTATTGATGATTACACTCATTACTGTTGGGTTTATTTGATGAAACGACGTTCTAATTTCATTAATATTTATACAGAATTTCAAGCATATGTCAGAACACAATTCTCTGCTGTTGTTAAATGTTTCCGTTCTGATTTGGGTGGGGAATATACTAAAGGGGATCTTTCTGACATTTTTATATCTGATGGTACCGTGCATCAAACTTCTTGTACGGATACCCCACAACAAAATGGGGTAGCTGAAAGAAAACATAGGCACATTGTTGAGACTACCAGTTCTATGCTTTTGTCTGCTCGTGTCCCTAGTGAGTTTTGGGGAGAAGCAGTCCTTACATCTATTTATCTCATCAATAGGATCCCCACTTCCCATAATTCAGGCATTTCTCCTTATGCTAGATTATTTGGTCATACCCCTGAGTATTCTCATTTGAGGGTTTTTGGTTCTACATGTTTTGTTCTTCGTCCACATGTAGAACGTACTAAGTTATCCTCTCGCGTTGCTATATGTGTATTTCTTGGTTATGGCGCTGGGCAAAAAGGTTATCGTTGTTATGATCCGGACTCTAGAAAATTATATGTCTCTCGTCATGTTTCTTTTCTTGAGCATATTCCTTACTTTTCCCTTCCAGCTAGCTCGCATGGTATGACCAAATCTGATCTTATTCAAATTGCACCTTTAGATGATGATTGCCCATCTGATTCTCAGCCCTCTGTACTTGATTCATCATCTATACTGTCTTCTCCTTCTCAGCCTTCTTGCAGGTCTCACGAGGGTAACAGTCCACCCCCTGCTACAGCTACTCCAGAACCTCTTGCGATTGCGGATCCCGACCCACCTCGCTATCCCACACGCACTCGTAAGTCCACCCAGTTACCAGATTTTGCTTATTCTTGTTATTCTCCATCTTTTTCTTCCTTTTTAGTTTCTATTAATTCCTTCTGTGAGCCTACCTCTTGCTCAAAGGCAATTCGTGATCCTGCTTGGCAAAGGGCTATGGCTGAGGAACTGTCTGCTTTGGACAAGACTGGTACTTGGGATTTGGTTTTTCTTCCGCATGGTAAGAAAACGATTGGCTCTCGATGGGTATATAAAATTAAGACAAAATCTGATGGCTCTATTGAGCGGTACAAAGCCCGGGTTGTAGCAAAGGGGTTTGCTCAGGAGTATGGTATGGATTATGAGGAGACTTTTGCCCCTGTTGCAAAGATGACATCTGTTCGGGTTCTTATCGCAGTTGCGTCTGTTCGTCAGTGGCATATTTCGCAATTGGATGTTAAAAACGCCTTCTTGAATGGTGATCTTAAAGAAGAAGTATATATGGTTCCTCCACCAGGTGTTTCACATAGTCCAGGGCAGGTTTGTAGGCTTAAGAAGGCCTTATATGGTCTTAAACAAGCCCCTCGCGCATGGTTTGACAAATTCTCCACGGTAGTCACTTCTCTTGGCTTTGTTTCTAACCATCATGATTCGGCATTATTTGTTCGCTCATCTTCTACAGGCCGTATTTTGCTCCTGTTGTATGTTGATGACATGATCATTACAGGTGATGATATTGATGGTATCGTGGATTTAAAATCTACCTTGTCTCGTTGCTTTGATATAAAAGATTTAGGTTCTCTACGATACTTCTTAGGTATCGAGGTAGCTTTTTCGGAGAAGGGTTATCTTCTCTCTCAATCTAAATATACTGATGATATTATTGCGCGAGCCCGCCTGACAGATACTCGTATTGTTGATTCCCCACTTGAGTTGAATGCTCGCTATGTTCCTACCGATGGTACTCCTCTTGCAGATCTCACACTATATCGTTCAGTTGTTGGAAGCCTGATATATCTGACTATTACTCGCCCTGATATTGCTTATGCTGTTCACATTGTTAGTCAATTTGTTTCCTCTCCTACATCTGTACATTGGGCTGCTGTTATACGCATTCTACGTTATCTCCGGGGCACCCTTTATCAGAGCCTTTTGTTCCCCTCAACCTCATCCTTAGAGCTTCGTGCTTTTTCTGATGCAGATTGGGCTGGTGACCCAACGGATCGGAAATCTACTACTGGTTACTGTGTATTTTTAGGTGATTCTCTCATCTCCTGGAAGAGTAAGAAACAAGATGTTGTTTCTCGTTCTTCAACTGAGGCAGAGTATCGTGCTATGGCTTCCACCATGTGTGAGATTGTATGGCTGCGTTGGTTATTAGCTGCTATGGGTGTACTTCTCTCTTCCCCTACACCAATGTACTGTGATAATAAGAGTGCTATTCAGATTGCGCACAACACAGTTTTTCATGAACGCAACAAACACATTGAGATCGATTGTCATGTGACTCGTTATCATCTCCAGCATGGGACTCTTTCTTTGCCCTTTGTTTCGTCCTCTATGCAGCTTGCAGATTTCTTCACGAAGGCTCATACCCTCCAGCGTCAATGGTTCTTTGTTGGCAAACTCTTGATGCTTCTTGCTGCCCCATCGCGAGTTTGAGGGGGGATGTTAGCGTATATTTGTGTTATATCAGTTAGCCCTCAAGGGCATTTTGGTCTTTTCCTATCTAGCCTTGTTTTCTATGTATATGTCTTTTATGCTTGTAAACCCTATCTTTTGGGAATCTCCTCTTTACATATGAATACTGCTCCTCTTGTTCTTCTACTGTTATTTTGAGTGTATGATTATTGAATCCTAACAGTAAGTAATAGCATCAATCTAGGAAGAATTAAATGTGCTTCGAGCCGAATCGATCAATAACAACAGACTCGACCATCTCAAGACCCCCGAGCTCTGCAGACGGAGGAGGTGCATACGTTCAGAATTAATCCTGGTCGACAAACTTCTGGTCATCCCTCAACAACAACGTCAGAAAAATCCAACGAACGAAAAAACAAAGAGGTTGCAATGCATTAATGTTCAACTCGCTAATTAGGAAATGGATGAAATTTGGAGCAATAACTTTATTAGTAACAATCATTATCCCAATGCCCCCATAAACAAGTTTAAAAAAAAATTGTTATCAAATTCAAGATTTTAAAAAATTAGAAATACCTGAAAATGGCTTTCTGAAATTGACCCATGCTATGCAATTGATCGAATTTGTATGAGAATGGGTTAAGATGATGAGAGTAGAAGCCCCGCTGCTTCGACATCTAGGGCTTTGAGAAATATAGGGTGGCGATGGGAGGAGGGTGAAACGTCATCCAGTTGATCAGTCGAAAAAAGGGTTCCTGGGTATTGGGTTTAGAATTGAAGCGTTTGGGCTTTTAAAACAAAGGCCCAAAAGCAATGCTAATGCAAACTTTCCGCTTTGCCAAAACGAAAAAAACAGTAATTCACCACCCACGCGCACTTCCTCGTCTTTAAAATGTATATCCATCTAATCTAATATCTATCTAATACTATTATTGTTGATGTCCATGAACACACAGTTGATGAGAGTCTTCCGTTGATGATAAAAGATGGGAGGATGAAAGAAGGGGTCGGGTCCTCCTCCGACTTTATGCCTGATCCTAAGCGTTTGGGGTGGACTGATAACCTGCACATTCGAGAAACGCGGGAGTACGGGGCTAGTTTCCCCCGTGGTACCTCCGACGATCAAGTCAGCTGGTGAGCTTGAGGGAGATTTTTTGAGAGGTCCATGGGCCATTGAGGCCCTTGCAGGGCGTTTTCTCTTTTAGGGTTGTTAGGATTATTAAGAAGTGGAAATCAAGTTCGGGTGTAAGAAGAAGCAGAGATCCAGCCTCTTTCCCTCACCCTCCTTACCTCCTTTTATAGCCCATCACCTCTGAGTGTTTGACCCTCGGCTTTTGTTGACTATACACAGGAGGCGGTTGAGAGGTGAATAGGCAGACTGCTGAGTCATCATTCTCCTTCCAGGTATCGGCTGACGACTGGAAGGGAAGTCATTCGGTGTCAGGGGAGAAATGTCTTCTCAGTGTCCTGGACCTGACAGGTGAGGCGTGGCAGTGGATAGACCAGCTACTTGGTCGTCCTTCCTTCTCCAGATGGCGGCTGGTAAGTGGAGGGGTAGTTATTCGAGGCTAGGAGAGCATCATGGCATCTCTGGGATGCGACTTGTGAGTAGAATAAGCGGCTTATGTAGGGGATCCTTATCAGAGCGTAGATCTTGATGGGACTGGTCAATGCTGTAGTGTTGAGTGACATTTGAAGTGAACTTGGTCGGATCTTATCCCTTTAGTCGAGGTGGGTTGATATGTGAGTCACCATTATGATATGCCGACCGACAACCGAGTGAGTTTTGGGACGAGAGCACCATCGAGACGTCTGCTCGGGGAGTCGTCTTAATTGCCAGGGGTCGACTGGTCCCGCGCTTCGAGTCGGTGATGACGACTCTTGGTCGAGAGAGGGCTCGTCTGCTTGACTGGTCAATAGACTTAACCTCGGCTGGGCTTCTGGGTTTCTTGAGTTGGTTTGAACCATGGCTTTTTAGACCTATGCAGCAATCTTTTGACATTTTTATCTTTAGATGGTAAACTACCATAACAGTTAGCCCCTTTCATTCGGAGCCGACTTTGGTTGGGTCCAAGTGAAATAGATATGAATTTGCTCAAGGTGTTCGAGACTTTTTAGCTAGCTGATCGTGGCTTGGAGATGTGGTGCAAGGCTCGCTAACCATCAACCTTCTGTAGATTGATGTTGTTGGTTTTGGGAACCGCTTCTTCATAGGAAACGAGGCGTCAGGGGTTAGAGTGGGCGGTGCTTCACTTTGCCAATTGATTGCTGTGAGCGACGGTTCGTATCTCCAACGACCCGTTTTAGATTCCCAAAGGGTATCTGCATTGGTTGCTTCAAGAATTGAGCCTTTTGAATTCTCCCGCCTGCTTCGTCGGGGGCTTATAAATAGTTGCCGACGCTGTTGAAAGAGTACTCTATCTCAAGAACATTTCTCTTCGTAGGTTCTTTTATTTCTTCCTAAGAGATTTTATCATGGCCTTTCCTCAGAATGTCCGTGAGAGGAAGCTCAGGGTCCTTTATCTGTCTAGGTCTAAGACGATATTAGATGAGGCAAACTGGTTACATGATGAATATGACATCTCTCGTGTGACGATGACCATAGGGGCACCGGACAGCCTGACTCTGGTGCATATGCACGGTGGAGATCAAGTGCCTCTTTATCTGGCGTATCTGCAGTGTGGTCTGCGCCTGCCGCTGCATCCCTTCGTTAGGGAGGTTTTTGCGGATCTTGGGGTTTCCCCCTGCCAATTCCACCCGCACGCTATCTGCACTTTGATGGCGTTTGTAGACATCTGCTCTGAGGTAGATGTGGTGACCAGCATTAGCTTGTTGGGGCACGTGGTCAGCATGGGGTCCGCCGAGAGGGACCCCCACTATTTCTTCTGCTATCGAGGCTATTTCTTCTCGGATGCCGACCTCCCAGAGCTGGACGAAGAATGGAAGATGCTCTTTGTCTGGGTGTTCGGCGCTGATAATATATTGTCCTGTTTGGGTTGGCCCGAGGTGCAGGAGAATGTACTAGAGCCAAGGGCTCTTAGTGGCTCTGAGGCCAAAGATCTCAAAAAGCTTCGGGGTCTTCTCGGTCTTCAAGAGTCAGAGCTTTGGATGGAGAAGAATTCCCAGAGATGGGAGGGTCCTCCTCGTCCTCCTTCGGCTCCGAAGCGACAGTCCCTCCTCTACCAATGGAGGTCTGTAAAAAGATGTGCTGACTCAGAGGAGCCGAGTTCTTCCAGAAGGTCTTCGAAGAAGATGAGGGGAGACTCTAGCGGCGATGGTTCCGAACTTTAGGAAGGAGTTTGTTGTTGTTTTGTTGTTGTCTTTTTTTTTTGCAAGCCCTATTGGGCCTCTTTTTGTAAAAAAGAGATGTACAAGGCTCATTTTTGAATGAGAGTAATTTATCCTGTCTTTTGCTTTTGAAAGTTGTTGAAATAATTTGAACATGTTGAAACTCTGTTTTTTTCCCAGAATAATGTCGGTACCTTGGGGCCTTGTCTTGGGTTCATCTTGGTAGGGAACCATAGATATGGCGCCGACTTGAAGAGTATTTGTACCTTGGACTACTTTTGATACGGAATCAACGGTTTTGGAACCGACTGAGAGTCGTTGCACCTTGGGTCTATCTTTTAGGAAGAGCCAAGGACTTTGTGCCGACTGAGAAGTCATTTTGCCTTGAGCTTATTCTTTAGGAAGTGCCAAGGGCTTTGTGCCGACTGAGAAGTCGTTTTGCCTTAGGCTTATTCTTTAGGAAGTGCCAAGGGCTTTGTGCCGATTGAGAAGTCGTTTTACCTTGGGCTTATTCTTTAGGAAGTGCCAAGGACTTTGTGAGTAGAACATGTGAGTAGAACATGCGAATACTCAGAAATTCAAGTAACATAATATACTAATTTGCCATGTTTAAACAAGTTGGGTATGTAAGTGCAAACTTTTACAATTTGAGGTGTATAAGATTAAGGAAGATGAAAATATAAGGTATTTAAGTGTTTTTTTAGCCTTTTAGAAAACCCCTTGTTGATGTCTGATATCACACAGTCAATTGAAACCGTAGAATTGCTGGATCGTTGAGAGTTTGAACTGTCGAGAGGGGGCCGCTTTCCTTCTTCGACTTTATGTCTGGTTCTCAGAACTTGGGGTGGGTGAATCACCTGCACACACATAATAATCATGGGAGCACGAGCTTGTTTCCCCCGTGGTACCTCCGACGATCAAGTCAGTTAGTGGACTTGGGAGAGGTGAAGGGAAAACGATGTGTCTCTCTAATATGTATGTAGAGAATTTTTTAGATAGTAAAAATTAGACCTCCTCTCATGACGAATAGTGTACGTATTTATAGAGGACGCCAAGGGTAGAATAGTAATTTTAGTGAGAATACGGTTTATGATGACGGCGAGGAGTGAGCTGGAGGCTGAGTCACCCTCTATCCGGTACGTGTCGACTGGTGGGTGATGGAGGTCGCTTCAAGATATGGGGAATCAGCAGCCGTCGAGGCTTGTCAGCCGAGTGACGTGGAGTCACTTCTGTGGCATGGGGATCCTGCAGCCGTTGAGGCTTGTCGGCCGAGTGACGTGGAGTCACTTCTGTGGCATGGGGATCCTGTAGCCGTTGAGGCTTGTCGGCCGAGTGTCGTGGAGTCGTAATGATGAGCATAAATGATAACTTAATGCTGAGAAGTATGGTTCTGAGTCGTCTCTGGGGGAAGTGTCGGATGATCGCCGAGTAGCAATCTTCTGCTCGACTAAGTCCGCCTTTCGAGTCGTCATTGGGGAATGAAGCCGGTTCGACTGAGTCTATTCTCGAGAACGCATATTTGTGAGAAACAGGGGACACCCTATAACCCCCCTTAATTTTGGTCATTTCTTAGATAAAATCATTAACTTACAAAATGTCATAACCCCCCCCCCCCCCCCATCCCCCAAAAAAAATCTTTGGCGATCTCAATCCCCTTAAACTTTCAACAATTTTCAAAAAATCTTTCTTAATGGCAATAATCATTACTTCGTACTTTTTCACATGAGTAAAATTATGCAGGTTGATATTTTTGCCAATAAAAATTGTGTTTCACGCTTTTAGGGTTTGAATGTGGTTTTCTGAGAACCTTAAAACTGAAAGAGTTTTGTGACATTTAAAAAATTCGAGGGCTTTATCCTGAGGCATTTGTGAAATTTACCCTAAATAAAATGTATAAATTTTATGGTTGAAAAAACTGATTTGATATCTAATAAAGTGTTAATGCAAATCAAGCAAATTTGAAATACTATTATATAATAAAATTATACAGTAGATACATAAAATTATCATTGTAATGTACACTTATAGCCTACATATAAACATGAAAATGGGCCTTACTAGTACAAATAATAACGGCTTCAGTTGCTCGTTGAAAATGTACCATTGGTAATTTGGAGTTGAAAAAAAAATATATTAAGACATGAATTCATACGAATCGCGTCGTTAATCTTTGCAAAGTACACAAGCAAATATGACGAGTGCTCTTTGGAAGCAGCACCGCTTTGAAACTACCAGCAACAGTCAAAATTAAACTTTGTTTTGAATCTACAATGAAATAGATGTGAGTTCCATTATTCTCTCCCCTTTCTGTAATTTATTGAATCAATTTATTATGCTCCAGCTATAATGTTCTAGCATCCTCAAAATTCTGCATTAAAAAGTTTTATTGATTAAGTTACTAAATAATCACCAACTATACATTTTCTATATCAAACCCTGTGGCTGTTACTAGTAAGTTTTGAGAAAAAGGATGGAATACCCCAAAGGTATTCCAGCCAGCTAAATTCGAAAACAAAGTGGTTGTTACAAAAAATACAGTTCATACTCCCAACCAAGAGTATGTACTAAAGTTCAAAAGAAAATACTACAATTAGTAGTACTCCGTCTCCTAAAAACAACTGGACGGCTGTCACTAATAAGTTGCACGCGTTAAACCATCAAACAATCGTTTGTAAATGAGGTCCGAATCATATATAATACTGTGGTCTCCCAACCCGAAAAGTTCGGATTTATAGATCAAGGGTGGGCCCAGGACAGTCGATGCCACCCTCTTCCTGTCTGAGTTGTAGGCACGAATCTCGACGCAAAATAGTTGATCGACTATCGTGCTCTCCGGTGAACGGCTTCAATACCCCCCCCCCCCCCCCACCCCCCGACATCTCAGGATCCATTTCCGACAGCCGAAAGAGAAAAAGCGCCACATCTGTAGGGATTAAAAGCCCCCACATGCTATTTTCACCCCCCAAAAGTAACCCACCATTTAAAAAGAAACTATTATAAAGTCTCAAAGCCATAAGTACTGGAGATGGGAAGGTTTCATCACTCTCTCTCAACCGCTCAGGGATGCTAAACCTTAGAGGAACTTTATAATCTATCAATAAAGTATATTTACTCAAAAAACTCCATAAATATTATTTATCTAAATTGTATTAAAAAAAATCACTATGGGACTTACTGAAACGAACAAATAATATTAGCTCGCACAAGTAATTGTAGATATTCTCTACAGCTGAGGTTGTAAAGGATCCGGACTCCTCTCAACCCGGGAGTCGAGAGGGGTCGAGAGGGCTCTGTAGTAGAGCTATTCCTAAATCGGTAAAGTAGAGAAAATATTAAAATTGCCCTAGGGAGGGGGGATGAATAGGGTAATCAAACAATAATGTGCAACTAATGAAAATTCAATGCAATTTAAGGCACAATTATAGTAATAAGGCAATAATTTAAAAGAGAGAGTTAGAGATAGTTAGCCAAGTGAGACGACGATGTGTTCACGAGGTTCGGTCCTCTCGACCTACGTCCCCGACCACCTCTCCCGATGGCAATCCACTACACAACCCGGTTTAGAAGCCGGATCTTCTTCACAATGATCTCCCCGAGATCGAACTCTCCGCACAATGATCTCCTCGAGATCTAGCTCACCACACAATACAAGGTGAAGAAAAATTCTCTCTTACAACAATCCTATAGCAATTTGAAGAGAGAAACGATTGAAGCTCAGGGGTTTGTGGGATGTGAAAGTGAAAACCGAAAACTTGAAGAACTTGAGAACTTAAGAATAAGATGAAAATGTAAGCTTAGAAGTCTCAAAAAACAAAACTCAAGTTTTTCTCTTTGTTTTTTTTGTTTTCTTGGTTGGTACAATATATGAGAGCTGAGGGGTGTTTATAGTTTCTCAAGACAACAGCCTAAATCCAAAGAAAAACAAAAAACAAAGCAAATCCCGCAAAAAAAAGAAAAACTGTAAACTAGCCGTTACTAATTGGCGGCGCCATCGATCGACTAGTCGAAGAAATCGGTCAACCAACCAGTCGACCGTTGGGCAGATTGGAAAGCAAATAGCGCTATCGGTTGACCGATGAACTTGTATCGGTCGACTGATGGGCTCGTATCGGTCGACTGATTGGCTTGTATTAGTCGACTGATCGCGAGGCCTCTGTAGGTGCTGAAAACCTGCTATTGGACAATCGATTGATTTGGAAAACCAGTCAACCAAAAAACTAACATATGAGATATTTAATTTTTCCAGAAATATTGATTTTCTAAATTAGATTTAAAATATTAAGTCAACTTCAAAAATAGTAAAACTTGGGAAAATACACACACACACACACACACAAACATATATATATATATATATCACCTCGAATTTGTGAAAACTTATTGATTTACAAAAATCGTCAAAAATACGAGTGTGTGTGCTTGATCCCCAATTGCTTCAAAAGTTATCTACTTTATTTTTTACCTACGTTATCATCTAGAGAGAAGTAAAAAATACAAATACCGCTTACAATTGAGTATAATACTTAAGCGCCGATATTTGCTAAGATTTATTGATGAAGCTCTTCTTGAATATATACTTAAAAGCTCTTCTTTATTTGGTATTCATGTGAGTCGATCTTTGAGCTTTTTAGGGCTTCTTCATCAACTTGCCTCCACCTCCACAAATATCATCGTTATGGTGCAAATTCATCCATCCTCCAACAAATGGCACTATGTTGCTTGATAAATATATCTTGCGTAGGATCACTTGACAAACAATTAGTATCAATAATGGGGATTGTAAATCATCATAACACGAGACCTAACAAATATTTCTAAAATTTCAAACAAAAAAATTACGAAGGGGTTTATGGTTTTATTTTTCTTTTTTGGTCAAAGTAGCTTTTAAGCTAGCTTACCTCTATCTGCATATTTGATAGCACCTTATGCAAGCTAGCTTTTAAGCAAAATCTAAAAAATTTTTAGTCCCCCAACTTTTTAATACCAAATTATGAGCTTATTTAAATAAGCTAAATTTAACTAAGCAAATAACTTTTTTTTGTCATGTTGGTTTAGTAAAGTTTTTTATTTACAAAAGCTAAAGGCCAATACAACTCATAAGCTTCAAAAAAAAGTTCTTCCAAACACCTTCTAAATCTCTCTAGTCTAGCCCATTAAATATTCTTATAAATGATAATAAAAGAAAAACTCTAGATGACTTTTTTCACATTTTGAATATCCTTGCTCAACAATGTTATTAGTAGGAACATTAAAAAGAATCAATAGAATCACCTAAAATCGATACATTAGGAATAGTGAATCAAACAAACAGCATATAAACTCAGCATTCATCATTGATGCTGGACTAGAATATGCATACATACACTTAAGGGGCCGTTTGGTTCATTTTCTATAAATTTAAGGAAACAAAGGGAGCAAAATTTGATTTCCATGAGTTTTTATAAAATTTTATGAAAATATTTATAGTAATCTCAAAAAGGCAGGGTTTCTGTAAAATTTTCTTTTTCTAGTTTACTTTAAAAGTACAAAATATGGAATTCAAAATGAAGAAAATGTTTCTTTTCATTTTCTTTTGTTTGGTTAACTAGAACACCCACTAAAAAATATGGAAATATACCACTTTATAGAAACCGCGAGTATAAAACGGAATAAAAATTTATTGTTTGTCAAATTTCCATGTGTCTTCTGTCCATTATGAGAGGAATTGTGTTTCTATAAAAAAATACATTTTTTCCTACTTTATAGAAATACTATTCTATAAATGAGAGTGTTATAGCCAGAAAATAGCTTGTGTTAACTTTCCTCAAGAATTCGACACGTGGCCCGCACCAAACCAAATCTTTTTACGACTCAGACAACTCGAGTGTCACCTATGGCTGACTCTCGACCGACAACTCTCGAGGTCGATTAAAAAGCAGTACTTGTCGTCTCACTCTCAGAGCCAAGTTAATAGGTGGTTCTACCTCAAACTTCACAACGGCAGCTGTCTATCCTTATCATTGTGAGTGCTACAAGTCTCCATGACTCATCATACCTCAATATCCACCACATCCAATCAAGGATGACTCATCGCATGAAGGCCGACATGATCAACGCCCAGATGACTCGATCCACTCCTGCGGACGACTCCATAGGCCGACAACTCTCGTGGCTGACTCAAGAGGTGATATTTGCCGACCTATTCTCCAGGTCAAGCCCTCGAGACTTCCCACTCAACCCGCTATATCAGCCAATAACTTGCGTAATCGATTAAAAAGGTAGTGTTTGTCGGCCTTCAGCTGGACGACTAGAGAGGCAATGTATCCTCTAATCACCTGCCGATAACAGTTACCATCACATTAAATGCTCTGACAAAGTCATCATGGCTCATCAGCCCCCAAAAGTCTTTGCACTAACCACCTGGATGACCATCTTCATAAGCGGCCGACACCTGTTATCACACAGGTGACTCATACCACTCACAGCTAACACCTATTAGTTGTCCGCCTATTCAGCTGCCTGTCTGGACTCAGCCACAGTTCCATATCTACCTCTCTTAACTAGGTATAAACATGGGCTCATCACCTGCTGATCAGGGGGATCCTCAAGCCGCCTGAGGGGACATAGGTATGCAACTTCTGCATACTTAGAACTACTTTCAGTTCATTGATATTGTTATGGCGTTTTCAGTCGTTAAATTATGGCCCCTTATCAACAACAGACAAATATCCCCCGTTACGCACCATTTAGTCAACTTAACATTTAGGATAGCCAGAGTCTCAACCTAGCTGACTTGCCGAATCGACACCTCACTAGGTCGACTCGAATGATGGTACTTGTTGGTCCTCTCATCAAAGATGACTTACTGTAAGTCCACTCAATTAGTTACCTAGCCAGCATATCGCCGGGTCGACTCGAAAGACGTTACTTCTCGATACTGCTCGATACAAGTCAAAAGACCACTTCGACCTTGAAACCCCGCTGACAGCATGTCGATATTACATTAAATGCTTAACATGCGTCATCATTTCTCCATCCCCGGTACTATTTATAACACATCGCACAACGCCGGCTTCGTACGCTACCTATCACATCTCATTAATGCCAAATGACTGTGCCTATTTCGTGATCACTCCACGGTCGATACTTGTAAAGTCAGCACCGACTCAGCCGCCAGCTCAGACCTGGTCAAAAAAGACTAAAATGCCCCTCCTACATGGCTATAAGAGGGAAAACTATTCCCAATGCGAAAGTAAGCAATTTCTTAGAATTTTTTTCTTCACTACACTTGAGAACTCGCACAATTCGCCACTTTCCCACTCAAGTACATCATTTTCTTGATCGTCAGAGGAACAACAGGGTGTAGGCATCAAAAATTACCTATAGGTTTTCGCACACAGCTCAAAATAAAGAGAATGTGATGAACGCTATTATCCGAGTCAAAATAGGATTATCTAATACCGTAGAGAAGCAAAGCGAGTCAGCAAAGCATACAAGTCAAAGAAACATCGAAACGTGTGCAAAACGACCGAACAAGACCAAAATCGAGAAATCGGTAAGACCTAGCCACTTCAACGTGACCCGCACTCATGCTAGCCACTTCGACGTGACCTACACTCATGCTAGTCACCTTGATGTAACTCTCACTCATGCTAGCCACCTCGATGTGACTCTCACTCATGCTAGCCACTTCGAGATGAAGCAATAATGATAAACGTCATCACCTGAGTCAAACAAGATTATTCAGTACCGTAAAAGATCTAATGAGTGCACAAATCAAGTCAACAAAGCATACGAGTCAACGAAACGATAAAATACACAAAACGACAGAACAAGACCAAACCGAAAAATCCGGAGAAGCCCCTGGCAGCCGAGTTGCATCAAAACAACTCGGCCAAGGCTGAGCCACCCTAGGGTGTCTCGCATCCAAAAACGCTCAAAACATGTTTTCGATGATATTCTAGGGATTCTTTCATTCCAGAACCTCCCCAACTGCTTTGATATCATCCCTAAATGTGATTAAGTGATTATTAACCGAAGATAAGGCCAAATCACTTCTTCCTATCCAAAAACACTGCATCCAAAGCCTATAAATATAAGCCTAAGGCCATATACACAGGAGAATGGAAAATTAGAGGCGAGGTGCTGTCAAATTGGAGAGGGAACCACAAATTTCAGAGGAGGACTAGCAGATCTTGGCGAACTCCAGCATAAAGAGGGAGCTATTCGAAGGATCTGAGGCCTGTGTCATCATTCCTTGAGATCAGACTTTGTTTTGATCTTAAGAAGAGTAGTAATCTCACTTTGTTGAGATTATTTACTTCTGCGATTTTTTTTATGAAGCAAGAGTATTGAACTTTTATTCAGATCGACCAGATCTGATCCGTGACGGTCCACGGACTAACGCGTCCCCAGCACAGGCAAAGATCCCACGTAAGTAGCGGGTGATAAACGTCCTCTGCGTGTGTTTCGAGGAAGTTGTAATTTTCTTCATTTTATTTGTGTAAGAGAAATCTTATAAAAAGACTCACTCTTTTGAACTTGTTATAAGTTGATAAACGATTATAATGAGTTCCTAAATGAAATCAATTTTCGATGCAAACACGGGGGAAATAGTTCTCATCCTCTTACGAGTTGCTATTTGTGTAGGGAAGAGCAGTGCAAGTCAAAACCATATATTTGGAAAAGTTAGCGGCCCCTAATCAACCTCACCCCATTACATTATATGTATGATTATTACCATTAACATATATCTTCTCCACTCAAGCTCAAAATATTAATTTGACCATCGGAGGAACCATCAGATAATCCAACTCTAGTCCTCTAACGAGTGTTATTATTCAACTCTTTTATGCAGACAAGGTACCAGACTTCAAGAGAGATGAGGGAACCTACATCACAAGCTCCTTCACTTAACTCGGGATTACCCGCTAATCTCATCCATGTTTGATAGCTAACATCAACAGAGAGATAAACCAAACACAGTTTTGAGAAAACTCTAAAAACCAATTAATTACAAAATTACCACTATCAGAGGGTTTCTGTAAAAGTTTCTATAAAATTAGTGAACGAAACATCGTCTATATTAAGGCCCTATTTGGTTGGTCCAAAAACTGTAGAAAAAAAGCCCATTAGAATACTGACACAGTAATATTTTACTGTTCCCCCCACAATTAGCTGTTTGCCTTGTCAAAAATAAAGAGGAAAGAGGGAGAAGATTTAGGCGCAACTAGGATTTTCTGGCTAAAACTTTTCCGCCCTTGTAAGCCCAATTATGGAGAAAAAACACTCACTTTTCTCTCCACCTACTTTCCACTTCCCCCTCTTTCCCTATTCCTCCTTCCCCATCCCTCATGCCTTGCAAAGACGACTGAAAAGCTAGTAATCTTGTCGGGTATTGGTGGCGGCAACTGACGAAGACCGATCCACTCGTTGCTTTCAGGTCAGAAACTTCTTTTAATTTGTTATTTTATAGTTTTTTTATGTTACTAGATCTTTGATAATTTGTTCATTTTAGGGGGTTTTAGTGTTGACTTTTCAGTTGGTGGGTTTCATGTATCCATCTACGTTATGATTTACTATTGGTATTTATGTTTGATTAATTTGTCTGTGATATTGATGTTTGATTAGCACTTTGTATATGTGAGATGACAGACTTTGTTTAGAAACTTGCTTAACAACAAATAACAGTTGGTAGTTTGTGATATTTTGTTTCTAGGATATGCATAGGACTACGTATTTTGTTTTTGAGCAATCCACGAGACTAGTAGTCATGTTTACTATGCTGCACCTTTTTGTGCACATCAATGGGGCTGATAGTCCCATGGATTTTGTTTTTGCATAATTCATGAGAGTAGCAGTCCTGTGAACTCTCAATTATGATATCTTTTTTGGCTTCATTCCAAACATTGGTATGCTAATTTGATAAATAGTTTTCATAAATTTAGTCCGTCGATTCGTTAACCATTTTAAAATTCCTCCCTCAAGTGTTTATATTTTGGAATTAGTCTCTCAAATGGTTAGTATCCTCACCCCACTTATGTTTGACAATAATTTTGTCTTATTCAGGTCATAAACACCACAGTCATAGTTTTTTTAGTTTGAACCAAATACTAGAAAATAAGGAAATCAATTCACACATCAAATACTTTCTTGTCGTTTTAATTGAACCAAATTAGAGAAAGTGATGGAAAGTAATTATGCCCTATGTCTTTTGACGAACCAAACATGAAAAACACTATTCCAAGAACATCAAGAAAACACCAATAAGTAAAAGAAAGTAGGTAGTATTGTTTTCGTCAAAAGTTGCTTTCGCTGTGGAATTCATTATATCTTCGGTCGATTACAACAAATTCAAAAGAAGTAGCCTTTTTATAAGACTCCTTTTACACAACAAAATGAAAATTACAACTTTTTAGAAACAAACGCAGGATCGTTGTTTGGATCACTGCTTGCGTGGGATCTTTGCCTGTGCCGGGAGCGCTTTGACTCGTGGACCACCGAATCACAGATTCTGATTGAATCGTGAGGGGTTTGATTCTTCCTTCGTTTATCGAAGTGAGAATATGAAACGATATCTTATCGATGTAAGATAGTCGTTCTTCTTGAAATCAAGTCAAAGCTTGAATGTCAAGGAATGGCTCTGAATTGAAGAACTCTGCTCTGTCTGCTCAGAAATGTGCTCTGGTCAGCCTCTGGATCTCTCCTTGTGTCCACCCCCCTGAAGAATCATCTCGGGGGGTATTTATAGCCCCGGGAGGACAACTGTCTTCCAAGACAGTATTTGCTGTCTCGCTGGTCGAGACAGTGTTTGCTGTCTCGCCCAGCGAGACAGTAAATATGCTGTCTCGCCTGGCGAGACAGTAAATATACTGTCTCGCCAGGCGAGACAGTAAAACACTGTCTCAGAATTTCGTAACTGATTGACAGTTTCTTGTAACTGCCTTCCCACGTTCTGAAACTCCGTTACTCTGGCAGTTATCAACGTGATTCTCGCCCACGACGTCCACCACGTTCTTTGAGCAGTTGATGGCCACGTGTTGGCAGTTATCGGAGTAGTTTTGACCCTCTGAGAGCTGTCTCGCATGGGCGAGACAGTAAAAGCCTGTCTCGCCCAGCGAGACAGCAAAAGTCTGTCTCGCCCAGCGAGACAGCAAAAGTCTGTCTCGCCCAGCGAGACAGCAAAAGTCTGTCTCGCGTGGGCGAGACAGTGTAGACTGTCTCGCGTGGGCGAGACAGTAAAAGTCTGTCTCGCCCAGCGAGACAGTAAAGACTGTCTCGCACGGCGAGACAACCCCAACTTGTGTTCTCATCTGATTTTTTGGATGACTTCCTTTTGAGCTGTGTTTGGATATCTTTCAGCATTTTTTTTGACGCCTACAAGTATCTACTCCTCTATACAAATGGGAGAACCCAAGATTCACTATTCATACTACATAAAATGCTACAGTTGCATTTATTGTAGCAAACAGGGAACGAGACATTGTAGTTTTTTTTTTTGAAAAAATATTACTGTAGCACACGAGAATGTTGTACCGTTTTTAAAAACACTATAACAGAGACGGGATACTGTAACAACCAAAAAACCAACAAATTACTGTAGCAGGAAAAAAAAAATGATGTCATGTTTTGTATGTTCACACTAGTTTGGAAAACGAAGGAAAGCAACCAAACTAACCCCTAACACGATTTTATATAGCGGGCCCTTGCATGATTTTTCCCCCTAACAGGGCCCTATGCTCTCCTGGATTCTAAGTCAAATTATTTGAGCGCCGGTTGGTCGAAGATAGACCGGAGAAATTCCGGTAAAAGGGTCGATATCGGGTCCCACACCGCTGCTTTCAGCTGGCCACGTTCGGCCGGTGGTGATGACTCAGCGTTTCACTGCTGTTGCCCCGGTCGCGCCAGCACCTAGTACTCCGGGTGACAGCGAATTGTGGCTGTGCTTTGGACGCTATACTAAGGAAAGGGGGTAAAAAAAAAAAGCGGCGTTCGCATTGCAATCCCACCAAACCGTTATACCTTTCCAACTGGGGACTATTAGATCAGCTGCGTACATCGAACACCATCTATCATTACAACGGATAAATGATAGCCACGTCAACTCCCTTGTTTTATTTGCAGTTTGCAGCAGTAAGACAGCCGCGACCAACACCATCCAAAAATTCACGCTCATATTACAAAACAGACAACAGCCTTACGATCCACTCTTAAAACCACACGACTCCAAACAGCGGTCTCGATTACACGTGGAGGAAAGCTATAGGCTCCAGCTCCCTACGTCTCCGCCAAAGCGAGGTTCGCCATGCTGGCCCCCACTCCTCTCTCGTCCTCCCTTTTCGGCATCACTGGGGCCGGTGGCCGACCCCGACCGCCTTCTCCCACCCTTTCTGAAAATTCCAAAAAAGCTCCATATTTTCACTCCCTTTTACAAATTTCGCCCGCAGTCAGTATTCAGTAGAATTTTTATTTACACAAAGAGGATATTCCTTTTATTTATTTATTTATTTTGTTAACAGTCAATCCTCAGTAGTTGCCGCTGCCCTCCGTAGTGATAAGCACGCTAGACCCTCATCATTCGCCTTCTGCCTCTCTCCTTTTTCTTTTAATTAATTAATTATTTAATTCTGTTTTTTTTCCCTTGATATCTTGTTGTCAAAAGATTTCAAAGCTCGCTTTCTCCTTTCACTCAGATCAATTCCTAGGGTTTCCCCCTCCCCCCCTGCGACTTCTTCTACCAGCGCCGCTCGAATTTGAACGCGAATAATTAAGGTAAAACGAATTCTGCTCGCGAGTTTTTTAATTGAACGCAGAAAAATGTGGTTGCTGTATTTATTTAATTAGGGAAAGGGACGGGGGTTCGCTGTAGGGGTTTTTATTGCAACGCGGGATGAGTCTGAGCTGTCAGCTTACGGATCCGATCTGGTCTTCTCTTGTTTCTGTAGTGTTTTTGGTTTCTCTTTCCCTATTTCGATTTGTTCTTGATTTCTCGATTGAATTCGGATGATGAAGAAGCCGATGCCGGTCATTAAGGTACGGATGCTTGGTTCTTGTTTGATTTGAACGAAGTTGTGTGAATTTGTGATAAATTTTGATTTTTTTTTAAAAAAAGAAGTAATTCACGTGCTAGATTGTATAAAGATTGCCTATTAGAGGAATAAAATTTGATGGATTAGTCGAATTTGAAATTCGATACACAGGAAGATCTGCTGAGTTTACGGGTTCTCTGTAGTTGGATCTCTTTTGACCGGGGGGGAAAATCTTGATTTCTGCTGGTGTCAGTGCCTTTTTGGTTCTTTTTGTCAAAAAACTATCATAGTTTCTTTTCATTTAGGGTATTGATATTATGCTATTGACGGTTACTGATAGTCGTTTTCGTCATTCTTACAAGTTTCTAATTGTCTTCAACTGTTTGTCATTTGTAAGCTCTCCTTTGGAATTCTCTATGCTGGCAGAGTATCATTTTGCTTATATTTACTTCCAAACCCTTTGCTGTGGACAGTCCACAGAGGTTCTGCATTCTGTTCCTATCGGTCTTGATGCTGGAAGTGAAATGTTTTGTCATGTGGTATGCAACATTTGACACCAAGAATTTTAAAATTCTTGCTTCGTGCTTAAAGCAGCGTGTTGTGTAAGCATGTGGGTTTGCGCGATTGCTGCTGCCTCCCAGCACTTTGAGTGTTTCTCTGGCTAAACCACTTGGCTGATTTCTTGGGAGGACTTTTTGGGTGATGAATGTGATGTTACTTTTTTTTTCTCCTTGGATGATAACCGAAGGTGATGGTACTTGGTTTCACAATTTTGCTGCTTGGGAAGGTTTTACTCATTATATCCTGTGGCTGAAAGAACAGAAGAAGCCAATGATTTGGGTGTTTTGTTTTCCTTCAATTTCTGATGAATTGAAATTCACCTTTGTAATTAATCGGCATATTTACGGTCGTGATAGGTCCTCATTTGCTTCATTCCCTTCACCAAGTTATGCGTCATTCTTTCCAGGAATGTCAACCGTTTGGTTTCGTGTTTCTCAGTGTCAAAATTTGAATTCTTTTCTTAGGTCGCTAGGAATTAGGATGTGTATGTTGCCTTTGAAAATTTTCTACTACTATTCCTGCACGAGTCATTTGTTGTTTTTTTTCCTATTAGAAATTTGAATTCTTATAGCTTACTCGGTGAAATTGCCGGTATGAATGTTTATGCTTGCTTCAGACTGACTATATATCTATTCATGCAGAAGCCATCTGCTTCCTTCTTCGAGCCAAAATCAGCAAACACTGCTTTTATAAAGCCAAAGGATAACATGGCAGTTTCCATGAGGGATGTCGATTCTGCTTTCCAAGGGGCTGGACAAAAGGCGTATCCTTATATTTGTTCTTACGTTTAAGTTTGATCGGTTTCAGTTTTACTACTAGATTTTATTTCTTAGACTTATGCAATCATGTGTCGCTGTACAAACTTCTACTTCAGACACGATTGAGATGTTATTTTTTAGCTATTCCAGAAAATGTGGAGAAGAAACGAGAATAAGCTTTGACTTTACACATGTTCTGGGATGTTATTTGGTAATTACTTGAAGAAAATCTATGGAAGTGATTAGAGGCTGTGTGATACGAAATTTAGAACTCTGAACGAAACCTGTTAGAAATCAGATGATGAATGGAGAAAACAATCCTTGTAGCCACCTTCGGAAGAGAAAACCCTGAAAGTAAGAAGAGGAATACCTTTTTTTTCCTTCTTTTTTTAAGGGTCACATTGCATACTTGGAAGATGCCTGAAATTTGGTTAAGAATATGTAGAGGCATGTAGAGCCAAGCCCAAGTGCGTGGATGCTCATGGTTACTCTGAGCTAAAAATTATGAAATATTTATGTATTCTTTTCTTAATAAGTGCAAGAGCTTGTTATTTCTTTGTGGTATTTCAGTCTTGCTATGTTTCTTTGAGCTATTGTATACCTGGATATATGTATAGTTCCTTGACAGCACACAGTGGAATGGAGATATGGCGAATTGAAAATTTTCAACCTGTTCCTGTTCCGAAGTCCTCATATGGGAAGTTTTTCACTGGAGATTCATATGTCATTCTGAAGGTATGTTTGTGTTAGGCGTTAAGTTACATTAGATTGTCTTTATTTTTTATTATTTAAGTGAGCCACTTACTATTATGAGTGCCCTCAAGTTTGAGTACTGGTATTTGTAAAAGTAATTGTAATTGACTGCCGTTTTGTACCTGAAACATTGTATGGTCTTTGATCCTGTCACTCGTTGGACTACATGTTAGATGTAGTGTGATCTCTTCTGGTCGGTTACTAGAGATGAAGATATAAGCTTATGAATGCTATTTTTTTAATCAAGATCTTTGTAATTTAAACTTGCAGTAATTTTTAGGAGGAGCTTCCAAGTTCTTCTGTGGTCAGTTATCTATAAAATTTATGTTATGATATTGCTCAAAAGCCATTGTTTTATTGCATTCAGAGTGCGCATGAGCTTTCTTGGTATAGACTTGTAATCATGGCTCTTAAGTAACCTGCCTCAACGATTACGATTCAATGTCTGACCATCGTTGTGCTAGTATATTTCCAGCATGAAATATGTTTCTAGCTTGAAATATCTCTCTTCTTAACTATGGTAGCTGACTCCTTATATTTGCCTTTGCTCATTTACAACATTCTTTTCGTACTATCGTACTTTTGTAGTATCCTTTTTTTTTTGTAATTATATTGGATTGGCCAGCTCTTTGTTCCTGTGGACTTTGGGATTTTTTTTGGTAATACAAGTTGCATATTTCATGCTTTTTGTAGATTAATATTGCTTGCTCAAGATTTTTAGCTTTTGTTATTGTACAGACAACTGCTTTGAAAAATGGTGCTTTTCATCACGATATCCACTATTGGCTTGGTAAAGATACTAGTCAGGTTAGCTGCTAATCCTTCTATTACATATATATTTATGTTGATACTTCTCCTTCCCTAGCAGTCACATGTTATGGTCATGTCACAATTTTCGTTTTTGCAATATAATTAGGATGAAGCGGGTACTGCTGCCATCAAGACTATTGAACTGGATGCAGCCCTTGGAGGTCGAGCTGTTCAATATCGTGAGGTGCAAGGTCATGAGACGGAGAAATTCCTCTCATATTTCAAGCCATGCATTCTACCACAACGGGGTGGAGTCTCATCTGGGTTCAAACATACGGAAATAAATGAACATGAGCATGAGACTCGTTTATATGTTTGCAAAGGGAGGCACGTTGTCCATGTAAAAGAGGCAAGTTAGATATGTAGTCAAACTTCACACAAATTTAATTCTTTGAGATGCTGGCTGGATGTCTTGAACGAATTGTTTGTAATGACCAGGTTCCTTTTGCTCGATCATCTCTCAATCACGACGACATATTTATTCTAGACACCAAGTCCAAGATTTTTCAATTCAATGGATCCAACTCATCGATTCAGGAGAGGGCTAAAGCGCTTGAAGTTGTCCAATACATCAAGGATACTTATCATGAAGGAAAGTGTGAAGTGGCAGTTGTTGGTAAGTGGATTTATTCAGAGGCCTGTTGAGTTTGAGGCAGGCAGACTGTCTTGTGTTGATTGCTTTACATGTTTTAACAGAGGATGGGAAGTTGATGGCTGATGCGGAGGCTGGAGAATTTTGGGGCTTGTTTGGTGGCTTTGCACCTCTTCCAAGAAAGTCAGCGTCTGAGAATGATAGAAGGGTGGACACCTTTTCTGTAAATCTTCTCTGGTAGTCTGTCAATCAGAAACCCCTCAACATTGCATCACACTTTAGAATTTTCATCTCAAATGTTCTTTTTCTAAAATCTTTTATCTGACCAATTGTATTTTGGGTATTTTCTAACATAAACTTTTTTCCTTCTAGTGTTGAGAAAGGACAGCCAGTCCCAGTTGCTGCTGATCCATTGACAAGAGAATTGTTAAATACAAACAAGTGTTACCTGCTGGATTGCGGGGTTGAAGTTTTTGTTTGGATGGGCAGAAATACATCTCTTCAAGAGAGAAAAACCGCAAGCACTGCTGCAGAAGTATTATCCGTCCTTCTCTTTTCAATGTTTTCTAGGTTTCTTTGATTCAATTTCCAAATACATTTTATTTCTCTGTGCAGGAATTGCTTCGTAGTCCCGGCCGGCCACCAGCTCATATAATTCGTGTTATAGAGGGATTTGAGACTGTGGTTTTCCGTTCAAAATTTGCTTCATGGCCTCAAACAACTGATATTGCCATATCTGAGGATGGCAGAGGCAAAGTTGCTGGTAACACAGCTTGCTAACCTTATCTTCTTGCTGTATTGACCCTTTTTTTTTTAAATTTCTGTTCATAAGTTACTTGAAAGTTGTTTAAATTATTTATATCCTTTTCTTATGTAGCCCTCCTAAAACGACAAGGTTTAAATGTGAAGGGACTTATGAAAGCTGCTCCTGTAAAGGAGGAACCTCAACCATTCATTGACTGCACAGGCAATCTGCAGGTACTGTTGATGATCTTATAGTTCAATGTTTGACTATTACATTCTCAAAGCTATTAGCCCGTCATTCAGCAGTTACCGATGAATCTTCATGAGTAGCCAAGTTGATGTAGATCTTGAATATTTCATCCAAGGAAGGACCTGCTTGCTTGCTTTAATTTTGATGCTCCGGCTAAAAGTAATTTCTGCCTAACATATAGGTTTGGCGTGTAAATGGCAATGAGAAGACTCTTCTTTCATCCTCTGACCAGTCGAAGTTCTACAGCGGAGACTGCTATATCTTTCAATACTCATATCCTGGAGAAGAACAAGAGGAATATCTTGTTGGGACTTGGTTTGGGAAGAAGAGTGTTGAGGTAAAGCAAACAACTTATACATACTCATGCAAGTAAGGTCTAGAAAAACTTCCGTGAATGCAATGGCATGTGGTTCTAATGGTTCTGCTGCTCCTATTTGCAAATGTATATTATAACAAACCGTATTTTGACTAATATTGTTATGAATCAATGACATTAAATGGGTAACAAGGAAGATTGATGTAGACATTATTCTGAAGCATCTTTAAATACAGGAGAAGAGGACTGCAGCTATCTCACTTGCTAGCAAGATGGTTGAATCTTTGAAGTCACTGGCTGTTCAGGTACACTGATTGATTTTTAAAAAATATTATTGGCAACTTTCTCAAGATATGATCTAATGGTTTCTTCATTCACTCTTTCAGGCTCGCCTTTATGAAGGAAAGGAACCAATTCAATTTTTTTCAATCTTCCAGAGCTTTATTGTATTCAAGGTTATTTTTCTAAAATGTATTATTAATGCCCAAGGCGTGGTCCTTCTGGTTTATATGGTGTTTTATAGTCCCTTCAACTGAAAACTTGCTGAAAGTGTTTTATTTATCTGGAATGACAGGGTGGTGTGAGCTCTGGATACAAGAAGTTTGTTGAAGACAATGCCATTGAAGACGATACCTATACAGAAGATGGCGTTGCTCTTTTTCGAGTTCAAGGTTCTGGACCATATAATATGCAAGCGATTCAAGTTGAACCGGTACTGTTGTCTGTTTACTTTTCCTTGTTCTCCATAGAACTGTGAACTAAATTCGAACCCACACTGCATTAAGTCCAAATCCAAAATCATTTTGTCTTTATATAAACACGCTGCTTATTTTCCTTCTATACCTTGAACAGGTGGCGTCGTCTTTGAGTTCTTCTAATTGTTATATACTTCATAGTGGCAACACTGTTTTTACATGGTCTGGGAGTCTCACAAACACGGATGACCAGGAGCTCTTAGAAAGACAGCTTGATCTGATAAAGGTATCTCTATCTGGCTGAGAAATAACAGTATCAGTTATTAAAGGTTCCTAATAATCATTTAGCGGATAGTCTCAAGATTAGGTAATTGTCAGTTATTCTCTATTAGTTCTTCAAAAGATTTCTAATTTCATGCGTGTCATTCGAGAATCGAAAACACTACTCTATTTTACTAAAAATAGATTATATTGTTTGTTAATTCTGTATACTATCAAAGCCTAAATGGTGAAAATGAAGTTTTAATATTGTTTCATAATTCAGCTTACATGGTGATTTCATTTCAAACATCGAGAGTGACTTATATCATGGATAAGGGAAAGTCCTACATATTGCAGGGTTTAAATATAATGTTGATTAACTTGGAAAGTACTCAATAGTTACATAATTTTGAAAGAGCTTATTTACTTACAATAAGAGGGCCTAAAAACATCGTATAAACGATGCCACATCCTTGCTTCTGTTTACTAAATGATTTAATTCCTATCAAAATAAATTGTAACTTAGCATATATATTATAAAAATCTAAAGATAAGCATATTAGATTAAAGCATAGTTGTTATGATAAGGATATAGATATTGACTAATGTTTTTTGGAGGGCAGACATGCAGTTTTAGTGTTTTGAGGGTAAAATAAGCAAAATGCTACTAAGGGGGTGTATATGGAAACAATCCTCTCTTATACTTAGTTCAAAGGTCAGCCGAGGATATTGGAAGTGTGAGTCAATACTTTTATGTTTCAAAATTTCCTCCTAGAGTCTTTTCTAGAGGTCAATTTTCTGGCATTTGTAATTTTCAATTAAGGAGTTACCTTCTAAAAAGCTTAATCTGCCACTTAAATTTCATGTAGCATAGTCTTACAGCTACATAGATAAATTTATAGACATCTTTATCCAAGGATGGAAAAGAAACTTTTATGGATTGCTTCTTGTAGTTTTTGTGCAAGATGTTTTGAAGACCTAAGCGTTATCCAAATTATAGAAGGAAATGATTTTGTTTTCCTTCCACACAGCAAGAAAATTAAACCTAATGTGGCCTATGATAACTAGTACCTCATGACCTAAACATTTAAAACTTATTTTCTTCTCTTCTGTGTTGATTTTACAGCCAAACATACAGTGCAAACCACTGAAAGAAGGAACTGAAACTGAACAATTTTGGAGTTTACTGGGAGGGAAATGTGAATATCCCAGTCAGAAGACTGTGAAAGAACCGGAAAATGATCCCCATCTATTCTCTTGCACTTACTCGAGAGGTAAGAGTTCTGGGAAGAACTTCATTTGCTTCTATTCGTTTCCTATGTAACTGTTTCTCCTTACTTGTTACATGGGATCATGCTGTGCTGCGTATTATATGGGGTTCATCCAGGCAATCTAAAGGTGTGTGGTGAGGATAACCTTGCTGGTTATTTCCTGATTGTAAATTGCATCTCCATCACTAATAGTGAATAATTGATAACAAATTTGGATCCTCTGCCAATGCAGGTGACAGAGATATACAACTTCAGCCAAGATGATCTTATGACCGAAGACGTATTCATTCTTGACTGCCGTTCAGACATCTTTGTTTGGGTTGGGCAACAAGTGGACTCAAAGAGCAGATTGCAAGCTCTAAATATCGGAGAGGTATTAAATGTTAGCATGTTTAACTAGAAGAAAATTTTTAATGCTTTTGAGAAAAGTTGGCCTTTGTTTTGTTCCTTTTCTGAAAGGAGTAATTTCTTGATTCTTGTCTCTTCTGTTTCTTAACAGAAATTTCTGGAACATGATTTCCTTATGGAAAATCTATCTCGTGAAACTCCTGTTTTTGTTGTTATGGAAGGAAGTGAGCCAACCTTTTTCACTCGATTCTTTGATTGGGATTCTGCAAAATCTGCAGTAAGAATTACTCTATTTAAGTGAAGTTCAATACTTTGATAGTTGTATATCCTGGGCAATTCTTCCCTCGTTATTATTTTTTTTAAAAGAATTGGAGTTTCTAAAGGAAAATTTTCAATTTTGTTTGTGTGGACGTTAAGTTGTCAGATTTTATTTTTGGTTGCAGATGCATGGAAATTCATTCGAGAGGAAGCTTGCAATAGTAAAGAATGGAGCGACACCCGCAGTAGATGTAAGATTAAATTTATGTTTTTGATTGCAAATAACTGATAGATGCTCCCTTTGAGGATGTATGTTTGGTTCACTTGACACTAGTTAGTGAGGGAATACATTGTCATCAAAACCATACCATCACTGCGGCAAATGAATGAGAGAAACAGGAAATTATGAAATTCAACCTCAGCCCAACGTTTTAAAGCCTGGATTGCCACCATCATTGAAATATGTAATTTCAATTCAAATTTGACTCAAATTATTGACTGACCATAATTTCTACTGAGAGTTTGAGGGAACACTCCAAGACAAAGTTCACACTCTAGAAACTTAGGTATGGTCAAACAATTTACGGACTTCTCTTATAAAATGGAGTTGAACAGTGCTTCCTCTCAACAGGTCCTAAAAAAATCGAGCTGGCTCGTTACAAACTCAGTTATTTGGTTGAGTAGGGTCTTATATTTTAGCCCATGAGAATCATTTGAGGTTTCTAGACTGAAATTCTTGCTAGGTTGGTGAAGGTTTACTAACTATTGTTAGAACAAGCTGGTACCTTTGTTCTCCATCCAGCTCTACTTAGGGTAATTTTCTAAGGTATAAGCTGGCATTCTTTTATTTTCTGAATACAAGTTTGT